>WEIS01044420.1:0-14589 GCA_013389965.1 Todus mexicanus
TTGTTCAGGAAGGAGCACAGTTCATTGTTGGAGCAAGAGAAAAGCAATCATCAGCTTTCTACTCAGGTGAAACAAATGCACATACACACACTGAGGTCCACCACTCCCAGCCCTTCAGTGAGACAACAGGTCATCTCCCAGCCTCCTGAATCTGGCAGGCGGTTATTTTATACGTATCATAAGGTCTGGCAACCACGCCCTTTCCCCAGATTTGCGAGCTTCTCAGCATGTGCCAACACTGCCTGAAGACTACGTCTCTGGAAACCAAATACTGATCCTGGAGAATCCAACCACAGAGCTGAAAAGCTCTGCAAGCCACAGAGAGCCAAACTACCCTCTCCCCATGTTTCTCTTGCTCTCAAGAGAGCACGTAGAGAAAATCTCCCCTCCTCTGAGCCTAATGCAGCCCGTTCCTGTTGTCAAAACACCTTTTGCAAATGTGGGGCAAAGTATTCTCCTCTGCCACCAAAACCAAAATCCTCTTCCTACTGCCTCTACTCCACACAGCCTCCTTGGGTAGGTACCCCTAAAACTTTCTTATTTCCCTCACACAAACCACATATCTCCACATCAGGTGAAGAAAGACACCAGGCCCATCTTCTCTGTCGGGCTTCTCTCCACACAGATACCCATACACAAGTCAAGAACAACATCCACAAGGCTCATCGCCCATTTCTCAAGGATTAGATTTCCCTGTGAATCTTAAAGCACATGACTGTTACTCTCCTCCCCACCACACCACTTGCCAGCGTTACATCACACGTATCTGCCCACGCTGCTGCAACAACACCAGAGGATCACAAAGCAAAAGTCCCTGTCTGATGTAGGACTGGCGCTATCACCAAGACAGAGCTTTGTGGCTGGGCTTCGATGTATGTGGTCATCTGCAGGAGGCAAAGTCTTGCATCTGAGCTGTGGTGATTAGGGGAGTTTTAGGGTGGGTTGGGTTTTTTTCTTTCCTCCAAGCCAATAAGAGCACTCAAAGAGGAACATCTTCCCCTGCAGGAAGCAGGGCGGTCACTTCTCTCCCTGGCGGGCTACTCTTCTGAAGTGGTGGAGATGGCAGAGAACTTCGCCTGCAGCTTTGCTACACTTTGCTGTTTAGCACTCTGGAGCTTCACCAGGACTTCAGGTAGCAAGAGTGGAAAATAATTTGTGTTTTCCTTGTGCTTTAGGTCCTGCGAGTGCTGCTTTCTAATGCGCTTACAACCCTTCTCCAGCTGCTGCCCATGCTGGCTTAGCACTGCAGGTTTCAGACTGCAGCTGAAAATCCAACTGCTTAAAAGACTTTCTCCCTTGCAGCAAACTATGTTATCCAGGGACATCATCTAAGGATTTTAAACTCAACTTACGGTTTTAACTTATTTGTCAGTGTTTACACTCTGCATGACCTTGATTATTGAATCTAAAAACTGTGGGTGACAATTTGACTGCTGAGTACAGATAGCCATGTGAGTGCTGATTAGCAGGCTTTAATGAAACATTACTCCATATCATTTATTTCTTTGCTGAGCAAGGAAACTCTTGATTGCAGCTGGTCTTAAATCTTTAGAATGGAAGCTGCTGTGTTTTTGCTCTGAAGGTTTTTGTTCTACTTCAGTTTTACTTTGGCTCCCACACATAGAAATAGTACATGCTCTCAGGGACGGTATTTGGTTAACCAGTAGCTTTTTGTTTCGCCTGTGGTTTCCTTTGGGGGTTGCAGACTCTTGCAGGAACTCTGCTGTGTCTTAAACGTAAAGATAAATTCTAGACTTGTTCCTAGTAATGGAGAGGAGGCTTTGAAAGCACCTCATGCTAGAAAAAAGTAACCTGTTGGCAATCCGCCTACTTGCATCACTACAGGCTGGCAGAGAGCATCCACAGGATTGCGCTCTCATACTGCAGGACAGGGCCCCTAAATTATTTCTCACTGAGGAAAGCACAAGAGAGAGCCTCTTAATGCAACATTCAAGTCACCTCTACAGAAACAGCTCTCTCTTGCATAATAACAGGCAGTTGTCTATTAACTCTGAGCAAGAAAACAGTCTACCCTACCAACCCAATGGAGGGAAGAGGAGAGGCAGAATTTTCCCTCTTTACATTTCCAAACCCAGAAGCAAGGATGGGGGCTGAAATACAAATGCACTGGCCCTAAGTATCTCACTGTAGAGCAGTAAGAGCTGTTTTCCAGGTCATGAGATCACATCCTCTGGGCTTCTGAGTATTGTACGTGCCTGGCCAAGTCATGCAGTGCCTCTGCTTCCACCCAGGCCTGGATGACAAGTGTTTCACCAATATCGGTATGCCTAGAGCCCTGCACTGTTACCTGACCCTCTCGGCCGTTCTGATTTGCTACTGGAGCAGGACCATCACCTTACACACATTCATTTTTTTCAGGTAATGGCCTTCAAAGGCCAAGCTAGGGAAGACGCTGTCAGCAAAGCTTGTGGTGAAGAAAATCAGAACTACAGGTGCCACACACCAGAGTTTTGGGGTTCTGGAAATACAGTGGTAAAAACTATTCCAAACAGCAAAAGTGATTTCAGACCAGTGTGTGTACCATGCATTGACCACTTTGAAAGAGAATTAAATCATATAAAGAAAACAAATCCTAGCCTTGAGGAATCCGGGTGACCAGTGGAAAACAGGGGAGTAAAGTTCTCCCACAGGGCCTTCAGTATATTTTATACCCACCTTGCTCTGGATTACTAGGCTGCTGCTTTCTCCCCTACTTGGGTTTCTTGGTACAAACAGGCTTAAATACATAGTCTATGCTCTGCGGCTGGCTGTTAGTGAGAGATCTAGCTGGGAAAAAAAGGTGGAGGTGAGAAAAAATGTGACCTCCACAGCAAATCTAGTACAAGCTCTGTGTGCACACGCAGGCTCACTGCCTAGCCCTGCCCCCACAGTGTGAACTCCAAGGACCACTTCCTGCACTGGCAGATCTTGGCAGCGGCAGTGGCTGCACATCAACTTACAAAGGTTGAGGGTTTTTCTCCTTGTTTGTATTTCAGAAGTGAAAAACAGACGAAGGCAAATGTACAAGACAAGGAAATAATGACATCAACTGTAAACTTTGAGCTTATTTTAAATTATTGAAAAAACAGGCAGGGCATGGGGAAATTAGCCAAACGACCAAGTAAGAATGCATAGTAATAAGGGCTGCATGGAAAAAGGTGCTCAAACTTGAAAGCTTGTGGGTTCCACCTCACCCCGCAATCTCCATTTCCTATACACCTTACTTACTCCTCTACTTCATGGATACGACGATATCATGGTCCTTGACATTTGGGTTGGGTCAGGACAAAAGCACTTCAGCACCCAAAGCAGGCCGTTCTGCAGGACAGTTGGGAGCCAGTCCAAGTTCTGCCTCAGGCCCTTCTCTGCCCAGCTGGAAAATGGGGACACCCTCTCCTTTGTCAGCATGTTGAAGGAGGCTATCTTCTCCTCACCTTTAGCACTACCTAAACCCCCCTAAAATAAAAAACTCAAGATACCATCAAGGGATTAAGGTGGGGTGGGAAAGGCTTATGTCTGCAAGTTAAACTTAAGAGCAGCAGGGCTCTGCCAGCCAGTGTTCGATATATTACCAAAATTATACTGTACTCTCAGAAACATGGTCTAACTTTATAACTAGATTCAAAGTTGGGCCTCCTATGAGCCAGGAGTTATACCAGAGGCATTCTAAATAATATTCACAGAATCATAGAATCATTTCGATTGGAAGAGACTTTTAAGATCATCAAGTCCAACCTTTAATCCAGCACTGCCAGCTCACCACTAAGCCATGTCCCTCAGCACCACATCTACACAGCTTTTAAATACCTCCAGAGATAGTGACTTAACTACTTCCCTGGGCAGCCTGGTCCAATGCTTTACAATTCTTTCTGTGGAGAAGTTTTTCCTAATATCCAATCTAAACTTCCCTGTCGGAACTTGAGAGCATTTCCTATTGTCCTATCACTTGTTACTTGGAGGAACAAAGCAACTCCCACCTCACTACAACCTCCTTTCAGGTAGTTGTAAAGAGCCATAAGGTCTCCCCTCAGCCTCCTTTTCTCCAGGCTAAACCACCCCAGTTTCCTCAGCCACTCCTCATAAGACATGCTCTAGACCCTTCAACAGCTTCATTACCTCTCTTTGGACATGCTCCGGCACCTCAATGTCCTTCTTGTAATGAGGCGCCCAAAACTGAACACAGTATTCAAGGTGCAGCCTCACCAGTGCTGAGTAGAGGGGGATGACCACTTCCCTAGGCCCCCCAGCCACACTATTTCTGATACAAGCCATGATGCTGGCGGCCTTCTTGGCACACTGCTGGCTCATATTCAGCTGGCTGTTGGTCCTTTTTTGCCCAGCAGCTTTCCAGTCATTACTTCCTAAGCCTGTGGCATTGCCCGAGGCTGTTGTGACCTGAATGCAGGACTCAGCACTTGGCCTTGTTGAACCTCATACAATCGGCCTCATCCCATCACTCCAGCCTTTCCAGATATCTCTCTAGAGCCTCCCTACCTACAAGCAGATCAACATTCCTGCCCAACTTCATGTTGTCTGCAAAGTTACTGAGGGTGCACTCAATCCCCTCAAACAGATCATTGTTAAAGATACTAAAGAGAATAGGCCCAAATACTGAGCTCTAGGGAACACCGCTTGTGACCAGCCACCAACTGTATTTTTAACTCCATTCATCACCGTTCTCCAGACTTGGCCAGCCAGCCAGTTTTCTATCCTGTAAAGTGTATGTCCATCCAAGCCAGGAGCAGCAAGTTTATCCAGGCGAATGCTGTGGGAAACAGTGTCAAAGGATTTACTAAAGTCCAGGTAAACAACATCCACAGCCTTTCCCCCATCCACTAAGCGAGTCACCTGGCCATAGGAGATCAGGTTAGTCAAGCAGGATCTGCCTTTCATAACCCCATNTATTTTTAACTCCATTCATCACCGTTCTCCAGACTTGGCCAGCCAGCCAGTTTTCTATCCTGTAAAGTGTATGTCCATCCAAGCCAGGAGCAGCAAGTTTATCCAGGCGAATGCTGTGGGAAACAGTGTCAAAGGATTTACTAAAGTCCAGGTAAACAACATCCACAGCCTTTCCCCCATCCACTAAGCGAGTCACCTGGCCATAGGAGATCAGGTTAGTCAAGCAGGATCTGCCTTTCATAACCCCATGCTGACTGGGTGTGATCACCTGGTTGTCCTATATGTGCCACGTGATGGCATTCAAGATGATCTGCTCCGTAACCTTCCCCGGCACTAAGGGTCAGACTCACAGGCTTGTAGTTCCCTAGATCCTCCAGGGAGGCAGCAGACTTCCCCAAGAAGTGGGTCTGCGCTGCATATCAGGACTTCTGTAACCTTCAGAAGGGAGTCACTATGACAATGACCTGTCTTTTTTTTCATTGTAGAATTAGTTTTGATGCAGAGTGACGGCCAACTTAATTTTGGTGACACTTCTAAGATGACAGAATCATCATCATTATTATTATGGGTTCCACTTGCAGGGCCTTGTAGCTATTATGCAAGGGCACCTGAGAAGGGGAGGGTGGATGTTGCTGAGGGGAGGAACTTCATCACCATTGCCCCCTCCCCTTCTGGTCACTCTGTTCAGTCAGATGGAGAGGGGAAAGGGAATCCTCCATGATACATATCTTGTCACATTGTTAGGCCTGTCTCGGGGAAGGCAGGTTGTGATTCCAGTGATCAGTTTCCCTCTCACACTCCCTGATACTCCTCAGCCTACTCAACTCCTCCCGGAGCTCTGCCACTAAGTGGAGGAGTTCCTCTACTCGGGTGCACCTCCCACAGGTGCGAATCACTGCTGCCACCCTGTACCAGAGTACAAGCAGGGCACAGGCTACAAGCCTGATGCCGGGGTGGCTGTATGTTCCCACCAGAGCTCCATTTGGGAAGCTGCATCAGTCGTGATAGGTGCAGAGCTTAGAGGCCACAGCTTTCTATCAGGTGGAAACAATCCCTCTGGTCAGAGCTGGGAGAGCTTTCAGCACCCTTTCCCTGTTCTCTTCCGTACAAACTGCTGCATGAGCTGCCACCCCATGCCCTGTCTGATGCCCCATGCTCCTTTTGCCCGCTCTGGTCACCACAGCACAGGCTTCTTTTATAGGTGTGGTCACCACTGCCCTGTCACTGCCAAGGCCTTATCAGCCACATCTGCGAGAGCTGCTGGCTCCTGGCAGGTCCCCTGGTGTTTCCCTATCAAAGGGAAATCACAGAAAAACCCCGTACACCAAGATCTACTGTTCTGCTGCAGGCTGGGATGGCTATTCATGGCACTCGCGCTTCTTCTAAGTCTGTTTGAGCCTTGCTACCACTTCCAGAAGCATCTTTTTATGTCACTTCATTCCATAGGACTGTTTCACCATTTCATACGTATAAGGGAAAATTACTTTGTAATGGATTTAAGCAGAATCCTTCTGAAGGACAAGTGCACTGGACAAGTAAGAAGGTTGAGCATTGTTTCGGAGCACTGAAGATCCCCCGTTTTAGGCACCTGATGTTTTTTGCACTCATGTTTTGTGTTGTTTCAGCTATATATGTACCATCACCTCATTCGACCATGGAACCCGGCTTCCCTGTCCCAGTGAATACCAACAACCCTGGTGTTCGCAAGGCAGCTCGCTTTGGGGTTTACAGATACAACAACAGTTCCAACGACCTTTTTCTGTTTAAGGAATCACAAATAAGAAAAGCCATGGTACAGGTAAGAAGAGCCCAGACTTCTGGTTGTCCTCCAAACCACTTACCAATTGACCTTCCTATAGAGCACCCACGACATGGGAGCCCTGATTCTCCGCAGGACTGCTATGCATGCCTAAATATAAACAGAACATGTCCCTTTATCCCATTCAACGGCTCCACAGGAGGGCTATGGCCCCCACCCTCCCCACTCCCCCAGTAATTCAACAGAAAACACTTCAAAATCTACATCACCACACATAATTCACACATATAGCACTTTATTCCTACCCAACGTTTTGGCACGTTTTTCCCCTGCCCTTGCTTTAAAGAACAAAACTACTTTAGCTTGTTAGAGGCCTGAAATACATGCTTCATGTGGAAATTGGACGCACCGTGTGTGAGAAGAGGGAGCACTACAGCCTGGACAGCTGTCACTTCCAGAAGAAAAAAGATCTGCAACAGGTATCTGTCCAATTCCTTTGGGGTAGCCAGTAACTACAGGTGATTCTTGACCATCTCTAGCTGTATAGTCACCTTCAGACCAGCTCTGCCATGTCCACGTAGATGTAAAAGCCTCCTCTGCGGAGCCAGCTGGAGCGAGGCAGCTTCCAATACAAGCAGCATAGTACCTCTCATGCACCCAGGGCCAGCCCCTATCTGTAAGGAGTTGAACCAGACTCAGCCCTCTAGCCCCTATGCCTGGGTAACCACGTTAAAGTGTGCAGAAATAGAGCAGGTGCTAAACAGAGAGATTTCCTGGGCAGGGAAAGATATGATTACTTAACAAACAGTACTTTTGCTAGGATAAAGGGGGCAGAAAAAAAGATGCTGCTCTCTCCTGCCCCATCATGGACCACAACGTGGAGACCAATCACCAGCCACTTGAACTTCATCACCAATTCCTCTTTTATTTGCAGGTGCTGAGATGTTATTTTGAGGTCTGGATAATGCCTTGGTTACATAAAGCACATGTCCCTGTTGCTCTTTGTCATTAACTCACCTTTGCCCATGAGAGCCTGACTTAAAGGGATCTACCACCACGAGTTCTTCCTTGCCTGGACTGTTGAGGTCAAAACTCAAGTGGGTAACAGCTGTAAAGAATTACCACAGAGGATTTCTCTCAAAGCACACGGTTGTTTTCCTCCCTGAAAAAGATGCTCAAAAGTGACAAAGAAACCTGCCTTGACTGAATTTACCGCCATCCAATTCTGTATGTTTTTTCCAAAACTAAGCTACAGATGAGAGCATGTTGTCATTAAATCTGGCTGAAGTTCCAAGAAGCGTGAACATACCCAGGAAGCTCTGCTGGACTTGCTTTACTCTGTGATGAATCTTCACACAGCTATGATGTAAATAAGCACATGTGACTTTACAACAATGGGGCAGTTTGTTTGGGGATACACACACACAAAAAAAAAAAGTCTGAAGAGTCTCCAGTGCCACAGAAAAGGTTATACATATCTGTCAAGAATGTGTGAGGTAGAATTGTTCTTTCTTCAGGGCAAGAGTAGCGATAAGGATGTCCTGGAACACACCCACAGCCTAGAAATGGCCCAGTCTAACTAGTGCTTCTACTTTAATCAAAAGCTAATCTATATTATCACTGCAAATGCCAAGATGAATAAACCTAATCATATTCCCAAAGCATATTTTTGCTGGGGTAATGTAGTTTCATTCAGGTTAATATTAATTAACATTCTGGGGGATTAAAACACACTGTAACTGGAACTAACAGCCAGTCATTGAGATCAGCTGCTTCTGGATGGGCTTGGCCAGCAGCGGAACAGTAGGTCTTGGAGTACAGCGGGTTTCAAGGGGTTTTCCTTTGGTAGGGAAACACCCAGGGAGTGGAGACCCACCAGGAACCAGCAGCTCTTGCAGAAGAGGTTGACGGGGCGGGCACACTGCCAGGGCCACAGTGACCACCCCTACACCTGTGAAAAGCCCTCTGGGAGTGCAGTGGTAGCTGCTCACAGAGCGGAGTGCAGCGCTTTTCATGGCAGTTCATGTAGGAAGGCTGCTGAAGCTCCTGCCAGTTCAAGGCGTCAAGGGTGCTCATCCTAACTGCCCCTTGAGGCAGTACGGTGGGCACTCATCACAGAGCAAAGGCTGCAGCTCTGGCTGGGGGGTCTGCACCATCCAACCTGGAGGTGACCGCTGCTTCCATCCAGAAAGAGCTGCTGAAGGGAGAGGCTGCTGTGCAGACCTCAGTCTGTGGGAAGTGCCCAGATGTTTCTCCTGGGGCGGGAATGGGTGGCAAACTTGCCTACAAGAGGTGCGCCCAGGTGAAGGACCTCTGGCAACAGGTGGCTGAGCTGCAGTAAAAGGGTAAATAGGCTGCAAAGCATCAGAGAGGCAGAAAAGGAGATAGAGAGCTGGATCCATGGTCAATCAGCAGTGAACCAACGGCCTATGGCCAAACAGCCAAAAACCCCTCCACCAGCACACCCAGAAATGGGAATAACCAACAAGGCTGAGGAATGGAAATCTGCAGAGGTAAGAATTAGCAGGAGGAAGAAACTTCCCTCAAAGCCCAAGGTGCCCCTGCAGAATCACTTCATGGCTCTGCAGACTGAAGAGGAAAAATAGATTGCATCAGCTCAGAGCTGAGTGAGACACCCAGATTAGCTCCAAGTACAACAACTAGTACAACTGAGAAAAAGCTAAGGGTGACAGCAGTAGGTGACTTGCTTCTGAGAGGTACAGAGGCACCCATTTGCTGACCTGATCCACTATCCTGAGAGGTCTGTTGCTTACCGAGGGCTCATATCAAGGACGTCAGAGAGAGACTACCAAACCTGGTACGTCCCACTGACTGCTATCCATTGCTGCTGTTTCATGTGGGCATCAGTCATACAGCTGGAAGCAATCTGAAGAGCATCAAGAGGATACAGAGCCCTAGGAGCAGCGGTGAAGGACTCAGGAACACAGGTAGTCTTTTGATCAATCCTCACAGTCAAAGGGAATGCGATTGAAAGGGCCAAATGAATTGAGAAAAATCAATAAACGGTTACAGGAGTGGTGTCACAGCCAGGGCTTTGGCTACTTAGATCACAGGACTCACCTGGAGGAAACTGGTCTCCTGGGGGCTGATGGTGTCCATCTCTCAGAGAAGGGGAAGAGCATCTTTAGCTACAGGCTTGCCAATTTAGTAAGGAAGGTCTTAAACTAGAGTTGCTGGGGGAAGGGCAACTCAGTCCATCCCACTTTGAGCACAGTGCCAGAAATAGATGCCCTGGGCCTGGAGAAGGATTGCAGGCCAGCAAGAGAGCACCTGAAGTACAAGATAATGGAAATCCAGCCAGTAAGTCAACTTCAGTGGGGGCCAAACTTAAACGTCTCTTTACAAATGCACAGAGCATGAGTAACAAACAAGAGGAGTTAGAGACGTGTACACACCTACGGGGCTATGATGCTATTGGCATCACTGAGACATGGTGGGATGGCTCCTATGACTGGAGCATAGAATAGATGGGTACAGGCTCTTTAGGAAAGACAGGCAGGGGAGAAGTGGAGGGGGTGTCACTCTCTACGTCAACCATCAGCTGGAGTCCATAGAATTTGACGTGGGAATGGATGAGGAGCTGACAGAGGGCTTATGGGTCAGGGTTAAAGGCAAGGCAGTGGAAGGCGATACCGTACTGAGGGTGTGCTACAGGCCACCTGACCAGGAAGATCAAGGAAAAGAGGACCAGTTTCTATTGGGAGAGTTCAAACTCCTACCCTGGGGGCTGGCTGGGTTGAGGTTCGCGACAGACTAGTCAGTGCTAATGCACAGATCAGCCCATCCCATCTCACGGCCCATACGTCACTATCCTGGAGAACATCTCTAGCCAGGTCATGACGTGTGCGGGTGGATTTCGAGGGTTTTGACAGTTATGTTCTACAGCCCCCTGAATCCCTTCCCAGAGAGCCTGGACATGGATCTTTAAAAGGTCTCGTAGCTCCTCAAGAAGGTGTTCAGTGTTCACCGGTGCAGCCATCGGTGTCTCAGTGCAGCCGTCAATGTCCCATACTGCCCTCTGTCATACATCGCCTGGATGCAAGTGGCCTTTTGTACTCTCAACACCAGCTCTGACGGTCCTTGGCCAGCATGTTCAAGGGGAAAGTGCGACTGCCAAGCCTCCTGCTCTGCAAAGAACCAACTCAGCTGCTTGTTAGGCAGGATCCCATTTATACCCTAGTCAAGGGTGGGCTGTGGCCATCCTAATTGGTTCAGGGGACGAATCCAGACAAAGCACAGATAAGCCCAGACCCTGAGGCACCAGCTAAGCACCTTAAGGTGCAGCTTAAGGGCTGAGGTTTCAAACTGCTCCAGCAGAGAAGGATTTATGTTTTGTCTGTCAGAGATGCTGCACCTACCATGCTGCCCTCAGTGCAAAGCCCGTCTTTTGTCTGTCTGCAGTTATTTCTCACACAGCTGTAGCTAGAGGCCCACTCTACACAGCTGAAGAGGTCTGGCCAGCAAAGAACTTGCACCACCAGACAGAAAGCAGAAGTAGTGACTGAACTCCCATGATGATGCCTGCTGTAGTAGTCCATAGCAAAACTCTTGAAATGTAGCAGGCATTGCACCACGTAAAAAGGGAACCAAGCTAATACCTGTAAGCTATTGCCTGCCAGAAGTTGTTGCTTGTAAGCTTAAAGCCTCTAACAATAAGTAATAAGAAAATCATTCCATTATGCTTTATATGGTCATCCTAATGAGCCAGGTTTCCACTTGCTAAAACAATTCTGCAACTCCAAGGATGAGCAAGAATATACAATGACCAGAAACCGGAAAAGACAAGATAACCATTTTTGAAGCTACCAACTTAAACCAATACTATTGTAAATCTAACTCTTAATTTCCAGAACTGCCATCTAGTATCTTTTAGTGGGAACATCCAAGAGCAACCAGGCCTCGAAAATGACCAATCAATTGTGTCTGGCCAACCTGGCAGGAGAACTCCAGGACTGTGTATCTTCAGCTACACCGCCTTCATTACAATACTAAAACTCACACCCGTAAGTCGAAAAGACCCCAGCCCAGGGAGGATCAGGCCCTTAAAGCATGTACAGTACTGCAAGCATGGAGTCAGCGATACTACAATTGTATGTAAATTACTAACCAACCACCATAAAGCAGGTGGCTTCAATGAATTACCAATTCTGCTAATTTTGTATAAATATAGCACATAGAATCCCATACAGTATGCGTGTTAGGAGGAGCTATTCCCCATGTATCCAGTGCCATAAAAAAAGAACGCCTGCTTTCTAAAGCTCCAAAACGAGCCTTAGAAAGTTTTCTTCTCCATATTGGTACGGTAACAGGCAGGTATTGGCCTAGCAAGGGCTACCAAAGAACCGAGGTGCTCAAGGCATCAGTGTAGCTTCCTCTGTGGCACTGCACCAGCCTTTACCATTGACTTGCTGGATTCTGTTGGCAAACTGCTCCCCAGAGGAAGGCTCTTGTGCAGACAGCTCCATGGTATCCAGACTCCTTTCCTGACTGTGGCACTTGGCAGAACAACCTACCCTGCTGCCAAAGGATTAAGGGAAGAGCTCAGAAGGCAACTGCCCCCGTAAATAAGACCACTAGCTATCTTCAGAGTAGGGGAAGCTGCTTCTGAGCCTCAGTTCTGCCATGACTAACAATTTCCAGTCTTCTTTCAGCTGTCTCTTAAATATTTATGCCTGGCCACTGTCCGACAGTTTAGACTAGACCACTAGGAAGTCTTATCAGACAAAGCCACACTGTTATATACCTTTCATACTTGGCATTCTCTTCCCCTTCTCTGCAAGAAGCACAAGCTATTCATGTGACCTCTGGGTCTGCTGTACTTGCTACAGAGCTCAGAGAACTAAAAAAGACTCAAGAACTCTTTTAGTGGACCACAGGATCATCAGTGTACTAAGTTAGCGTCCAGCAGTGGCCAGGAAGGAGTGAGGGGGTGGAAGAGTAGAAAGAGGATCAGAACCAAAAAAATCTCTGAAGAGACAATTCTTCATATATCTTATCCCTCATGAGTATCAGCAGCACTACAACTTTCTTCCTTTCCCAGTTCAGAACTTCAGGGACAGTGTCTTAAGAGGGTTGTTACTCACATGAAAGCCATCACATTTGTCATGTAGATGACATTTTTCACATCATCTTTCCCTTCTTTGGTGCTTTTCATTATATTTCAAGCAAACCTTCATTATCACCTTTTCACAGGTAAGGAAACTGAGCATTAGCCTAAATTCATGTTTGACTATCATCCAGTGGCAGGAAAAGAGAGCAGCAAAGTCTTCAATCCCAAAGCACAAACCAATCCACTAAATCAAATGGCTGCAGAGGTAACCCCCCTACGTTTTTCAAGATTCAAAATCTTTTATTTAAAATCTAACAGCACATCCTTTCCCTTGCAGTAGTTGAGAGAAATGCATTCTCTGGATTTACCAACAGAGTATCTGTTAACAGAGGAAGTAAACCATTTCCCCTGGAGATGCCAGAAAGGATCCATTAGCTACTACTGCATTCCAAAATATTCCACCAAAGCTTTCATCATCCACTATTTTACTGGGGCCCTTTCAGTCCACATTCATATTCAGATGCAACCTTCCCCCAAAACTTCACCAGTTGTCCATAAAAAGCATGCTGAAGAGGATTCCTGCAGCTAGCCCCCATCCCTCCCACATCTCTTAGGAATGGCCACCTACATAATGAACAGGAGGCTTACAGGACCTGATAAACAGGGAGGAAATACTACAAATGACCCCTTGAAAACCCACTGGAACTAGTCTTTAGTAACACAGAAACTACAACTTTCATTCATCATCTGACTACAATGCTATAAAGAAACACAGGAGTCCATAGATAATGATCAAATTTGATTTTGCATGTTGATTGACAGTTAATTGTTGTGTCTGCAGTTGATTACACAGGCTGGAATCAAGAAACCCAAACGTTATAACTAAATTTCTAGGCATGTTCTGGATGCTGCAGTTGCTACTACAGCACCACGGTATGATGTTACAACATGCACTGTAATCACTCCTAAACAGGAGGCTTAAAAATACACGTGAGGCATCCTCTTCAATCCAAGTCATACACAATTGAATTCCATACGTCACAAATCCTTCCAGGGTAAAAAGACCTATGGTTGCATTAAAGGTGACAGATGATGTCTGTTTAAAATGACTCCAAACAGGACTGGGCATAGAAAAGGAATGGATTTTCTGCAAGGAGTAAATAGTCATAGGAAGATGCCCCACCACACTCCTCAGCTATTAATAACTATGCATGCCACCTCCAAAGCAAGAGCAGTCAAACCAGGAACAGGACAAGTACAGCAAGCTGTATGCTTTCTTATGGCAGCAGAACAGTGCTGCTGCAAGTTAACAGACTTTCTGTCCTTGGTCACATGCTGCCTCAAGCACATGCTTCCTTTGTACCTCTGGAGTATTACAGGACAGTGGCACTTCATCATGGATGGACAGTTAAACATGCTGAAGATTAAGTCTGCAAATAAACGGAGATCGATAGGAGCCCAAGTAAAGATATCCATTGTGCTCATGGGCCTCACTAACATAAGCTACCATCACTCCATTGGGATCATGAAAGCTTCTTTTGTAGGATCCTGTCTCACTGAGTTCAACAACAAGGCTATATTTGGGCACAAACTTTGTCACAGTTTCCTGACTCAGCAACTGAAAGAAAAAGAAAAGAAAAAAAGAAAATTAACAACAAAAAGATTTTATTCCCCGCAATTAGATCTCAAGACACACAGCCAACAACCATTTCAGATTCCTTGGAAGAAAACGCGAAAAACATAAGCGCACATTTTGAGTAAACACTATTACACAGGCTTAAGACATCAACACCTGAAAAGTCAACTTTAAAAAAAAAAAAAAAAAAAGAAAAAAAAAAAAAAAACCAGCAGAAGCAGA
>WEIS01044421.1:0-13127 GCA_013389965.1 Todus mexicanus
AAATCAGTTGGTTTTATATAGAAAGACTTTTTTATTGATCAAATAAGTCAATAAAGTTGGTCTCCCGAAGTTATCAATAATAACTTTGAGGTGAATTCAGAATTAGTCTTTATATTTCTAAGAATAGTCCAAGGTTTAAAACTCGCCAAGACTTTTTTAATCCTTATGCAGGTACCTATTGGTATGATTTCTCATTACCTATAATTGCATAATTTACAGGTTGTGATATACGCTGAAGATGATGGAATCCCTGAGAAGAAAAGAGGTTACTGCACAGTTGTCGTGAAGATCATTGATGTCAATGATTGGCCACCTGTCTTTGATCCGGTGGCTGAATTAAGTGTCAATGAAAACGTGCCTGTAGGATTCACAGTTGGAAAAATCACAGCCACAGACAGAGACACGGGGGACAACGCCTTCATTCTCTACAGCCTTGCAGGTAACAGGGAATTCCCTCACTGCGCTAGAGCAACTGGCACTTTGTTGTGTATGATGTCGTTGAGTGTAAATAGCATTACGTGTGTTACCTTCTTGTCCCTTTCCACATAAGCCAAGAAGGTTTGCTTTCACGTGGCTTAGTATTTTACTAATTTATCCTCGTACAGCTTTCAAACTGAGTAGGAACTTCTGCAGAAACTATAAATTGTGCTTTTAATCATACTCCTAATTCTGCTTAAAATCAGCTTTTTAAAAATTCAGTAGCGACTTGCCTGTTGTAGCTGCAATCCGCAGGAGTAATTTTGATGGGAAGAAAAAAAAAAGGCCTGTAGCTTTCCTGAATGAGGAGTAAGGGTGTAGGGCCTGGTTCATCACTGCCTTGTAGAATTCATTGTGCCTGCGCCAGGTATTAAATGCTGCTAAATTAAGCCTCTCCTCAGCCATTTCACAGCGACTAGGAGCAGATCTAAATGGGATCATAATTGTGTCAGGGACCTGATTCACTATCAAGGGCTGCTGGAGAGCTGTTGTCCTCACCCTTGTGCTGGACACCTTTATCTCAGCCGCAGAAGCGCCACAACAGACAGCAGGTCACCTGCTCTGCTACCTCCCATCTCTGCCCAGGATATTAATATAAAGTGCCTTCAATTTAACTTTACAGTAGTGCACCAGCTCGTGAACTGCAGTGACTGAGAGCTCCGAGTTGTGCTGCCCGTCACGTTTATCTGCGGTAGCTGATGGTGTTGCAGTTGAGAAGAGAACTCCTTTTACCTCTGTCCCTAAATATCTGACAGAGATGCTGGAGTTGAAAAAGTTGTCTTTGTTGCATGGACCATTAAGAGCCGCGTGTATACCGTTTCTGTGTGTTTAGAGTCTATGGTTTCCAATATGCATGCAAAATTTGAGGTGGCTTTGGACAAGGGTGCCCAAAAACCAGGAAAAGTCACTCCAGGCCTTTGGGCAGTCAAACTGATTTCTCTTTAGATCTGTCTGCCACCTAGTCCACCTTCATTAGAGACAGAATAAATTCAGTGATGTCTCCTCCTAGAGATCTTGGCAGGGGCCCTGTCTTGTTACAGTGCTTCCTGACCATTGCAACCAGCAAACATGAGACTCTGGGCATACAGAAGGTCAGAGGACAGTAAAAGTGCTTGGGAGCACCTCTAATCTCCTCTAAGAGTTGCAGAGGCTTGGAGGGACGTAATTCTAGAGATTCACCCTATAATTCTCTGGTGCTGCCCATCATAATATGTGTGCCTCAAACGCTATTACTTCTTGTGTGACAGATGTATCTGCAAAACTTGTTAAGCCATTCTGTTGGCTCATGTTTCCAACGCTCATCCACTCAAAATATTTCCTGGATTTCTTCTACATTATCTAGATGACATGTAAAAAAATTGTTTTAATGAGCTCAAGACACAAGTAAGCATAAAATTTTATGAGTATAGTTAGTTATGTGCCTCTAAGATGTTTTCATAATGCTGCTTTAAATGTATCTCAGATGGCGGAGGCAACATATTTGAAATAGATGGAATACGTGGCGACATTAAGATAAAGAACTCTCCAGACTACGAAACCATGAATAAATACAACCTTACAGTGAAGGCAGTCAACAACAAATCCGCTCCTTTCTATCAGGTAAAAGACCATTATTGTGACAAACAGTGACTCTTCTATCCAAAGTGGATTTTGAGCTAGAGGGAGATCTAGGAGACATTTATTGTATGGAGTAAATTAGTCACCTAATCACGTTTGGGGTCAGGCTTCTGCAGCTTTTATCCCTGCAGAGTAGCGTTGTATTCTAAGTAGTTGAAATACTTGAAAATCACACATGGTAGAAAATGGCCCCAAGTTGTTTGCGGAGCTGCCTGAGCTGGAAGTACTGCCTGCTGCTTTTAATACTTTAAGTGCCATGATAATTTTTGTTGTGAGAAAAAGTAACTTTCAGCAAATCGTTCTAGTTCTGCTGGATTTCTTTTATTTGAAAAGATATTATGCCTTTATTTAACAGAACTAGAACACGTTTGGTTCTCCTCACTGCACCTAGCAGTAGCAGTAGGATGTGCTGGCCTCCTAAACGCGTCCTGTTCTTACTCATTGAGACACCTTTCAAGAAGTAGAATCCTGCTGCAGCATTGAATTCCTGCCTGTCTTGTATCAAAATCCTCCAGTGATCTCTGGTGTTGAGGTCACAAAATTAAACCTAACACAATATTTTACTACAGCATTTGCAAAGTCTGATTTATACTTGCATATGCAAATAACAACAACAAAAAATTGCTACAGAACATGTTCTAAACGTCCTAAAGTGTGTAATGGTTTTGTTTTCTAGGCAACTACTCACGTCACGGTTCTAGTGATTGATGTGAATGATAATGCTCCCGTATTTGCTCAGAATTCCTATTCCGCTTCTATAAACATGATTAATCCTGTAGGTGCTCATGTCATAACTGTGAGCGCTACAGACAGAGATCAGGTAACTACTCCTTGTTTGGTTTGGACACTGCTTTAGCTGCAGCCCGAATATATTGTTCTCCTTTCTCTAGGCATAAAATACCACATGTACCAGAAAATGAATTCTGATTGACTAACAGCGCTGGGAACTGGAAATCAGGACTTGTGATGCGTCTGCCTTGATGCTGATGTACTCCCTGTCTTTGAGCGTGCTTCTTCAGCTATATGTGCCTTAATTTCCCCCCTTATTATATATGGAGTTCTACTGGTCTTTCACAAGTATACAGGGACTGAAGCAATTTTGTGTCAGTGAAGTTATTTGAACACCTGGAGTAGAAGAATGTACAGATTATACAGAGCTTAAACATCATCTAGCTGGTTGAACACGGGAATGTCTGCTTACCGGACACTTCTGAAGTGGGGTACCCCAGCTAACTGTCCCTGTCCCCATTTTTTAAAGTAATTTTGTTTGATATATCTGTACTGCACCCATCAAGTAGTGTCCAGGCACTGGCAGAGATATCCAGGAGTCAACCAGATCGCCATGACAACGTCACGACTAATTGTATCATTTAAAAGCTAAACCAGCCAGAAGTGACAACAAAATAGGTGTAGCAGGTGCCTTCCTATTTCTTCAGGGATAACTTTGGTTAAAATAGCTGCAGCTGTGATATATTGCTGTGATTTGTCTAATGACCCATTTCTTATGCATCTTTCTTAATGATTATATATAAAAAGTGAAATGGCTGGTGGAAGTTGCTGGCTGGACTTTGAGATCTGCATTGAGACCCTAATGGAAGTCATCCTTCAGATCATATGTCAGAACAGCAGAGGATCTCACCCTCCCTGTATCACCCTTCTAGGAATCTGGGGCAGAGACCAGCAGTGAAATTATTTTGTCTCTGTTCTTTCATGTTCCTGAAATAATTATGAATCTACAGACTATTTAGTGGCAACCAGTGAGGAAAAAAACCAACAGGTAGAGTTTGATCCCGCTGCTGCAGAGCCATGGGAGAGCAGAAGACAGTGCTTCTCAGAAGTAGGGCAAAGCATAACTGGGCTGACCCTAAGGGTTTGTCAAAATGGCTTATCTCAGGGAAGCGAAGAGATGTGTGGAAAGTGTGCCCAGCCCTCCTGTGGCAGGCAGGAATAGGGCTTGCCCTCCAAGCAGTGCGAGGCTGCGCTTCTCCTCACGGTGTGAAAAGGGACTTTGGCTTATTCTCGTTGACATTACACCTTCAGGTGACTCTTGCACTACTCTCACTGTCCCCCTCTACACGTCTCCTTAGTTTTTCATTAGAGATTTTATTATTTTCACATTTTTACTGTGCAACTGGCCAACTGCTTGTGACTTTCTCCTTTGTGTTTTTACTGGCACCCATCTTACTATGGCTAACCTCAGGTTTTCATTCTTGAAATAAATTCATCATTCTCGAAATAGATTCACTAGACACATTTAGATATTGTGAAATCCCATGTCAGTGTCTGTCCTACCCTTCAAAATGCATTCCCAGTGTGCATAGTTTTCTTTAGTACTGCAATGAGAATTTTTTTGGATTCTTTTTGATCATCAAAATTAATCTGGGGGAGGTGGGGGGCTCTGCCCATTGGTGCTTTCTGCTGCTGCTGCTCTTGTGCTACCGTTTAAGCACAAAGTAGCTCTGAGCCTGGTTCTCTCCAGTTATTTAAAATGTCTCTGGCATTCTGTCCAGAATGGAAATACTGAGATTCCAGGGAGTCGCTGCTGGGACTTGGGGCACTGAAATAACATTGTCCTGCAAGCAACGGTTACGTGAAGTTGTGCTCCTTTCCTGGCAGGGGCAGAACGGCCTTATTGAGTATTACCTCCTCCCTGATCCAAACTTCAGCCCCTTCTTCCTGATAGAAGATGTGAGTGAGGGGAAAATAATCACAACTGGAAACTTGTCTAGATCTGGAGAGATCAGTTTAACGGTGATGGCTAAGGACAGAGGCTCTCCCTCTTTGAATGACACTGCTGTGGTTACGCTGAATGTGTTTGACAACCGTCCATTTGTTCCTCGGTTTAATGAGAGCAAAATCAGGTGAGGCTTTCATCTTAAGTTATATAAAAGTGGCGTATATTCTCCAGGTAGTGGAAAACACACCAAGATTGAAAGTCGAAGCTAATTTTCTTACTCTTCTATGTAAAAGAAAGGACATCAGGGTGGTTTTTTTTAAACAAAATGTCCAGGAACTTCAGCTGTGCTAGTGGTTCTGTGAACGTGATGCGAGACATCACCTTTTATTTCTTTATCGTGCAGCTTGTGTAAGCCAGGCTCTTTATCCCTTTCCTCGTGGACACTAATAAACATCCTTCCTTAGCCTTTACTCAAGGATTAACAAATCTTGGAAAAGCAGGGCTTGCACTGCACTCTGAAAGTCAGAGAGCTCTCGCAAACGACCGGGCAGGATTTTCCACCGAGAACTCGCTCTTAAAGAATTAAATTTCAAAGCTTGCCAGGGCAACAACTGCTGGGAAATTTAACATTATGGTTTTTCATTTACTTTTTTTCCTATTAGCACTTCTGTTCCAGAAAACACCGGAGTGGATTATGTCATCTACACTTTTACCGTGGTTGAAACTCTGGGAAAAGCGATTGAGTATACAATTGTATCTGGCAATGAAAAAGGTGAGTGCTAGTTCCCTTAAGAGTTAAAATGGCCAAGGTGACAGAATAACCTGTCTTGTGTGGCAGGTGTAGCTGTAGGGAAATAAAGATGAGGAGCAATCATAAAAATTTCTGTCTTTTTTTAAAAAAAAGAAAGTACACAAAGAATTTCTTTCGGAGCTCTTAAGCACGGACTCTGTTAATCTTCTTCGGCTAAAGAGGTGGTGGTAACTTGATAGAAAATGGGTTCCTCTAGTCTTCAGTTAGGATAACTTGCAGGCTGAGGGAACCAAAATAGTTGTTAGCAAGCAGCATCCTCCCTGCCAGTCACTTTTTGTCTGATTCCCTTGCGTTGGCACCTGTGTCAGAGTGTCTGCCCTCCTCCACCTTCTGCAGCTGTGCTGCGAGTCCATTTGGCGCACCAAAAGTGGGAATCATTGGAAACTGAGAGAAAACTTGGAAATCGGTAAAAAAGGAGTTGTGCAACAAGAAGCTGTGATTCTGTTTGCCAAGTATGTTGCTCTTTTACACGTGTAAGGGCTGTTTGGTCTAGGACAGGACCCCAGCTGTGACGCCTTTGCTGCTCAGCCAGTGGAAGGGTTGCATTTTGTGTTCTTAAGAGCAGAGGACCCATGGAAACGTCCTAAAAGGAGCTAAGATACCAGAGGCAGGAGGGATACCAGCGGACTTGTAGCTGTAACAATGAAGGTGCATGTTTTTCCTTTCAGGTCATTTCAGATTGGACCCAAAAAGCGGTCAGCTGACAACAGCAATTAATCTGAACTACGAGGAAGTTTCTCAATATGTGATTTTAATTGAAGCAAATGAAAATCTCTTCTCTGCCCCACGAGTCCAGCGTTCAGGTGACTTTTTGCTTTGAAGGATGTTCCAACTTAAATCAGGGGCAATGAATGTTGTACGCAATCAATTTCTGTATCTGCAACCCAACGTAGGAATTGTGATTCTTTATAACTGAAGTGCCTGGTGCGAGAGGTAAAAAGCTGAAGGTCAAGGTTGCTCAGAGAAAAGCCAGCAGCCTTCCTCCAAGGGTGCAAACCCTCACGTGGTTCTCAGAAAAGAATATAATAGCTGAGGAGTGGACTCCTCAGCAGGGGCTGGAGGAGCGCGCCTCTCCCTTGCGTGGTACAGCACAGCCCGCTGCAGAGGGCTGCCAGAGGAGCAGTGCCGACACCTTTTGCCTGCTCTGGCTGAAACCCCAGGAGGAGCAAGAGCTCCTCTGGGAGCATCCCAGCCGTGTTCCCTTTCTTCTCCCTCTTCCTCACACGCAGCAGAGACAGTGCTGCAAACCCGCAGCCTGACCCAACCTTTGCTGGTGTTTGCAGTCGTGGTTAACTCGTGTTTGTGCGATAGGCCTGTTTTCTCCGAACGCGGCGATGCTGACCATCTCGGTGCAGGACGTAAATGAAGAGCCGGTGTTCCTGAGTAACGCCTACTCTGCTCGGATACCGAACTCCGTGCCCTACAAGTACACGGTTGTTACAGTTCAGGTAGAGTATCATTCCGCGCTCTTCTGAGGACAGAAATCTTTTGAGAGGTTTGGATTCCTCCCCCCGTTAAACTAGGTTAAAGGAGCCGTTAAATCTGCTCGTGACAGCTTGAGGCAGATGCTGCCCATCTTCCAGACTGAGCATAACGCTGGTGAGGGATGGGGGTGCTCAGGGAACGGGTCCGTACCTGTCTCACCAGTGGGGCTGTCAGAAGATCTTTACAGCCTGTTCTGACTCATGCTGGCGTTACGGGGTACATACTGCACAGGCTACGGTTCTCCCTTTGGCACCGGTGACCGCTTTATCCATCACACCCGAAAAGGAAATGAATGACAGAATGCAGCAGTTCTCCTCTTTTTCTCAGCCTGGAGTTATCCCTCAGTTCTAGCCTGCTTTATAGTAAATATATTTCCCTTTTTATACCCTTGGATAATTTGTGCCTCACTTTTAGTGCAAAGACAAAAATACGACAGCGCTATCCTAGAATGCTCCACTTTTACAAACAGAAACTGCAGAGTTTTGTGATTGAAGAGCAATGCGCGGCCCAAAAGCCACCAGCTGAATTTCACAAATCACCTTTTTTTTTTCTTTTTTTTTTCTTTTTTAAACGCAGGCCACAGATCCAGATTCAGGAGCCAACGGACGTCTGCTGTACAGCTTGGTGAATAATCAAATGAACGAATTTGACATCGATGAAAATACGGGCCAGATCTTTACAGTTTCTGTAGCAGGAAAAGCTGGAGTATTTTATCTGGAAGTTGAGGCAGCGGACCAAGGCACAAGCAGACTCACAGCCCAGACAACAGTCAGTGTAAGGAAGATTCCTATTTATAGTCCCACTTTGCTTCCATGTCAAAAAAACCCCAAAGAGTAGGTTTGGCAAAGACAAAAAAAAGGACCGCAGAGTGACACTGTCAGATATACCAGTATTTACCACGGACTTTCAGGCCAGAATTACAAGGTTGCTATTTCCATCGATGCTTAAAAGTGTGTTGGCTTGAAGACTGACTTTTAGAGGACAATTATTTTACAGCAGAGGGGTTTGGGGTTTTTTTGTTCTTTTAAGTTAATCTATGAGAGGCACAAACGCTTATGAAAACCTTGCGTGCGATTTCATTATCAGGTAATCGTTGATTCCAGTTCCAGCAACAACATTGTGATGGTGACACTTAATCAGAAGATCAACGTGGTTGAAAGAAACCTTGCCGAAGTAAAAAGGTATTTTTGACACTGTGATGTTTACTGTGATCTAATACACGATGAGAAATTTGGAGTCTCTTTGAGACAGGGGTACGACAGTCTACAGGGGAGGTGATACAGCTGTGAAAAGCCAGGCCTGCCGCTTGGAGTTCAAAATAATCTGAGGGAATTCACAGGAATCCACCGATTTTCACCTCAGCTGCTGAATGCCAAAGAGGTCACTGGCCTAGATGATTTCAAGAGGTCGCTTCCCACCTCAATCCTTCTGTGTTTTTTAACAGCCTGGGATAAAGGTTTTCCATGGGTCTAAGATACAGATGTGGAGACAGGACAGAAGTTGCAAACCAAACCCTCCTTTGCTGCGGATTCCCCTTGTGACAGAAGCTCTGCTGCTGAAGGAGATCTTGGCGCTATGGCGCCAGGGGATTAGCCAGTGATGCGTGGATGGCCACGCTGCAATTAAAAATGCATTTGGGCCTTTTGGGCATGTTAATGAAGCCGCGAGATCTTTTGCTTGATTATACACAGTCATATATTTACACTGGAAATGCTGATCCTGTGGTTTTAGGGGAACTCACTCTGAAGGATGGTAAAATAAGTTTGTGATGTTGATGCTTTTATGGCACCAGTTTCTTGTTGGTAAAAATGAAATGGAAAGCGTAGAGCTGCTCTGCTGCTTTCCTCAAAGCAGCTGGTACCGTCTGCTATCAGAACGATGAAAAAGGAGGAGACAACAATGAGGATTATGAGACTGGATTTCCCTTCTCCTCACTTTCACTGTTTAATATTCTATAGACATCACTGTCTGCATTTATAAAGGATAATGTAAAGCATGAAACGAGCCATATATCGGTTTGAAAACCATGACCAAATATAAACACCCGATGCTACTGAGCAAATAGCTTCATTCCTTTGTCCATGATAATCCTGTGTTTTACATGCTTAGGTTAAAATACTAAATATCTTCGAAGTGTTGTATTCAATACTTTCCTATTTTGTAATTTCTGGAGTAAAAAAACTTGTCATCCCCCAGTGAATTTACAATGTTTTCTTAATGTGGTGGCAGCGTCCTGGCAGATAATCTTGCGTGGAACGTGTACGTCATAGATGTTTATTCCAATGAGTTTGAAAGAAAAGCGAGAAGCGGCGCTGATGTCACCTATGTAGCAATTATTGCTTTTGACAAGGCAAACCGGGAAGTACCTGCAGAAGATGTAAAAAGGTCTGTATGGCACAGCCTGTCCGGTGGGTGTCAGAGCTATGCAGCTCGGGTTTGTTTCCCTTTATGACATTAGTGTCTTGGACTGGACACGTTTAACGTATCTGAGACTTATCTCCAAGATTAAACGGAATCTTTAGAAATCAGCTTTCATGACTTCTTGAAATAACAAGTAAGTGGAAAACATGAAGGCCATTTAATCGTGCAAGATATATTGAAAAGCCAGTTTTCTAGAAAACCGAAGCAGAAAATATTCAAATAGGTATTGCTTGCAGAATTGCAGAATGCTGATGAAAAAACAATATTTTAGGTGTGTTACATTTGTTTCATGACATGACAGCAGAAGAAATACATAGTCATATAAGTGTTCTGTGATGGCAGCTGCTATTTAAACACGATTTCTAGACTCAGTGCCTCTCTTTAACTTGAAGTATTGGCCGATGTTACTGCTGGAGTCTGTGGCCATTCTGCATGGAGGAACCTCTTCCTCCGAGGAGAGCGCCGTTGGTACCTGTCAGACTCTCTGTGGCTGCCTCGATGTGAATTTAGAGGATACCGACCTCTCTAGTGCAATTTTTCTGAGCTTTGCAGCATTTCTGTTTATGAGCGTGAGGGCCAGTTGCTAGAAAACATGTTTCTTCCCAAGTGAAAGGCACGACCAGTCTGAGTCTTTGAAAGAGGTCTTGGTGGACCAGGCAGCAGTGTCCTGTTGTTTTCTTCACCGCTCTTCAAGCCGAAACGAAGGTCTGATGAATCATCAGTACTTTTCTATCTTCAGGAAACTTAGGGAGCAGAACAGTAATATTGAGATGGAACTGGAGAAAATATTTTCAACATCTGTTAGCGCTGCCATCGAAGAGCCTCCTGCAGAGCCGGCGACTCCCGAACTCATCGCGACGATCGTGCTGGGCGTTCTGCTAGCCTGCACCCTCGTTGCCTTCCTGGCATACGTAGCTCTCTCTGTGAAAAGGAAAAGGTAAAGTTAGTTTTACTTTGGCAGTGTAATTTAAACTTACAACTGCTAAGTTTACTTTAAATTGAAATTGAGTTCTCTGGTGAATTACTGATATTTGCATGGAGTATTGCCGAAGATCTGCTAGAAATCAGGGTGGTGGGGGTTGTGCTGTAGATGTTGGACACGCGACAGGGAACTGACGGTTCCTTCTGGCATTTGTCCCACAGCAACAGCAGAAACAAATATTTTTAAAGACAGAAATGGGGATTGCAGAAATTTTACCTGTGAAGGGGGGTATGGGTAGCTGTAATATATCGACATATATGTTCCCTATCCCTATGGATGATGAAATCAAGGATTTGCCGCTCACTTCAGTGGCAGCAGGACCACACGGTGGAGGAAAACACATTTCCAAGAGGGCAGTGGGTATTTACCCTGCCACTGTTACAGGAAAATAGAAAATAATCCAAACTAATCCCCAGAGTCATATAGAAAATAAATATTGCATAGTAAACTTACGACACAAGTACTTCCTGTTCTGTTTTTAAAAGAACTGTAAAGCCAATGTTCAGAAAGAACGAATTATGTTAATGTATTTGTCATTTTCAGAAAGTATGACCAGCAGAGTTTGGTTACGAAGCGAGCTGAAGTCGTGGAGGGAATTGACAATCCATGGGCAGCTTACAGAGCTGGCAGTCTGAAAAGCTTAGCGGAACTGGAGGGCACGAATAATGGGTGAGTAGGATGCTGATATTACAAATCTAAAGAAATAAATAAATTGGGTATCGGAAGATGCGATTCTAGCTTATTCGGGTAGACTGGAGTTTTCTTTGCGTCTTTCACTAGGTTGTACAGGTTCGTTTTTCAGAACTCTTCCTATTATAAGTTAAAAACTACACTGGAAGGACCCTAATACCTTTTCATCTTGTCTGGCAAATTACAAGGGCAAGTTCCTACTCACTCTTTGGCAAATTGTTAAGCCTTATGCAGGAAAAAAACCTCTTCAGGATACAGGAAGCTACTTAAGTCTGGGTAAAATCGCAGTAATTTTGAGATCAATGTACGTGCTGCTCTCAGCCTGAGGGTAAGATTTTGTCACAGAACTATTTGCGGACTCAGGGTGTTACGAATTCTCTTAACTCTCTTTCAGGGGAACAGAAATAGCGTTTAGCAACATGGGAGACACCAAAGGAGGTGTCGAACATGAGCTTCAGGCTGATGAAAAACACAATTACCTTGAGACACTCGATGGCAACACTGAACATGAAGAAAACATAGCGTCTGGAAAAGCTGCTGAACCTAGAAATGTAGGTGCCTGTCTGGCTGGAGAATTCCCAACAAAACAGGTAATTACCACTTCATTGCCAAGAGTGGCGCGAAAGATTTCACTGTTGTTCATCAAATAACTGGAAGAATTATCCAAAAAAGTAAACTTGTGGTGGAACAAAGACAAAATAAATCTTGTGAGGAGTAAGGACGATCTCTGAGGAGGAGCTGTGTTTTCTCCTGCTTAGGAGGAGGATAATTTTGTGATCTAGGTAAGAACGGTGACTCACTTGCATCCTTCACAGAATATGGACAGCAGAGTTCTCATGTGCTTTTCCTAAACCCTGCAGCTTTGAAAGCCTGGCCTTCTTTGTAAGCCTTAAGTTGTAAAAGTTTCACAACTTCTCTGGCCTAGAATTCGTCCATGCTGTTGGCAGCTTTCTGCCTCATCTGCGTTATGTTTTCTTGCAGGATGGCTTTCTGGCAGATAGAAATCAAGAGTCAGCTCTTCCCTTAGCACCTGCTCCCACAGTGCACACCCCTGAGAAGGAACTGAAAGGGGTAAAATTTTCAGAAGTGGCCATAATTTTGGATGCAGAGCCTGAAGAGGAAGAGCCTGAAGCTGAGGAGGAGCCTGAAGAAGAAGAGCCTGAAGCTGAGGAGGAGCCTGAAGAAGAAGAGTCTGATGATAGCGAGCCTGATGACAAAGATGTATCTTTTCATTTTTAAGAATGCCAGATGAAGAAAACTTTAAGGAAAGCTTCAGTGACGCTCATTTGAACAGCACAAACTGAGAATATGGGAACGCTATCCAGATTTTAATTCCTGCTCCTCCTGTTGTTTGTGCTGTGAGAGACTGACAAGAAAGAACAGGAGCAGCGGGCCAGGAGCGTTGCAGCCATGTACAGTAACCTTTACTCTCCTAGCAGCGGTGCTGCCTTAGTGTATTTAAATGTGTCAAATAGCAAGGCAATAAAACCCATTCCCACCCTGGTGGTTTGACATTGTTTGAGATGATCCTGCTCCAGTGGGGAGACTGGAGTAGATCATCTTTTGAGGTCCCTTCCAATCCCCAACATTCTGTGATTCTGTGAACTATTTCTCGGAGGTGAAGCTGGAGGCACACCTCAGCATCGGGGTTAGTTTTTAAGGAGCAGAGAGTAACATGTTGGAGAGTGAAGAGGTGGGACTGTTTAGTTTGGAAGAGGAGGCTGAGGGGAGGCCTCATCGCTCTCTGCAGCTCCCTGCAGGGACACTGCAGAGAGATTGGTGCTGGGCTCTTCTCACAGGGAATTAGCGACAGAACCAGAGGGAATGGTTCCAAACTGCAACAGGGAGGGTTAGACTGGATATTAGGAGAAGTTTAGCACAGCAAGAGTAGTCAACTACTGGAACAGGCTGCCCAGGGAGGGGGTTGAATCCCCATCACTGGACGTGTTTAAAGGGCGCTTAGACGC
>WEIS01044421.1:13136-27039 GCA_013389965.1 Todus mexicanus
GGCGTGTTTAAAGGGCGCTTAGGCGGGGTGTTGGGGGATCTGGTTTAGCGGTGAACTTTGCAGAGCAGGGTTGACGGTTGGACCCGACAATCCCAAAGGTCTTTTCCAACCTCGGTGACTCTACGATTTCGCCGTTCCCCGCAGGGCAGACCCCGCAGCAACAAGTGCGGGGGCTCCGCGCGGCGGGGCCGGGGCTGAGGCGNACCGAGAGGGACGCGACCAGCTGGTCCAAGAGCAAGCTGAAGGAGGTGCTGGTAGGGCTGGTGGTGGAAGGCGAGGCCGGGCGCTGCGAGATCAGCGACCTGAAGCACGTCGAAGGCGAAGCGTCCTGCAACAGCCGCAAAGGGAAGCTCATCTTCTTCTACGAGTGGAACCTGCGCCTCAGCTGGAAAGGTACCGGGCGGCGGAGGGGCGGCTGGAAGGCTCGGAGGGGACAGGCCGGAGGGGGCGGGCGGTGAGGCGGGGCCGGGCCCTGTGGGCTCCTCAGAGCCGGGCCCCGTNGTGACTCTACGATTTCGCCGTTCCCCGCAGGGCAGACCCCGCAGCAACAAGTGCGGGGGCTCCGCGCGGCGGGGCCGGGGCTGAGGCTGAGGCGGCTCCCGGCGGCTGCCCCGTCCCTGCCCGCCAAGCGCAGAGCGAGGGCGGCGCGGCCGCGCCTTCCTTCTCCTCCTCCTCCTCCTGCGGCGGGGAGCCAGGCCCGACCGGGGGCGGGGAAGTTTCTGGCACGTTCTGGCGGTGTGTGGCGGAAGCGGGCGGGCTGCGGGCGGAGCGGGCAGGGCGGCGGGTCCGGGTCCGGGCGGTGTCGGCGGCGCCATGGCCAAGTGGGGCCAGGGGGACCCGCGCTGGATCGTGGAGGAGCGCGCGGACGCCACCAACGTCANTCAGAGCCGAGCCCTGAGGCAGCTCAGAGCTGGGCCCCGTGGCACCTTAGAGCCGGCCCCTGTGGGCTCCTCGGAGCCGGGCGCTGTGGCTCAGGGCAGCTCTGGCACACGGGAGCTGCCCGGCTCCCCCGGCCTGGCCGAGCCTGTCCTGGGGGCAAGGGGAGCAGGGAGCGGGTACGCAGCATGTTTCACCTGCCGCCCCAGTCTGCATGCACTGGGAGGTGTGTGGTTATAGGGCTTGCCTTCGAGTTTATCGTGGTCTTTCGTCGAGCTGGCTCCGCGAATTTTGCTCTGTGAAACCGGGAAGTGATCGATTTGCAGAGTAAACTGTGTCCTTGGGGTTAGGAGAACAGGAGAGTTTGAGCGAGCTGCAGAGTCAAAATCGTAGGGAGATTGCAGGAGGTATGTCAGGCTGAAATGAAATAAGCTGGCGTGTCAGGATTATATAGAAAGAACAATTTATCTGTTTTCCCCCTTCACCCAGTTTTTTTTGTACTGTGTGCATTTCTTAGTCGTCTTTTTGAGCAGCGTGTTGGCGCAGCATTACTCATGTGGCTTTGCAAGAAGTCAATACTTTGTTGTAGTGAGATACCCATTGCGTAGAGCAGCGTGCACAAATAACTGTGTGTAATGCATGGTGATAGCAGGAGAACTGAGAGCCTAAGAAGCATGAAAGTGCAGACGTTTCAAAAAACTTAGTGTAGTTTACACTGAGGGTAATGAATTGCATGAGGAAAAAAGTGTTTCACAGGAATGAGAAAACTCGAACCAAGTCTCAATTGTTAGGGATAAGAGGGGCTGCGTCTGCACGTTGTCATTGTGCTGCGTCTGCTTGCGACCCCAACGCATGGAGGTTCATCCTCTGCCCTGCTTATCCTATAGCACCTCTTTATTTGCAGACCTACCTGATAACGTAGCATCTTCTGATAATAGAAAGGAATTCTTTCTATGTATTGGACGCCTAAAATGCGATGGCAAATTGTGGGCTGTCTCTTGTGTTGGCACAAGAAGTGGGAAGAGCCAATAGAAAGCTCCCGCATGGGAAATTGTAACTGGATATTGCAATGCTAAATGTCAGGCTGTTTCTCCTCAAAATACTGCACGTGTTTCTCAGGTCTTACTTGTTACTTTAGGAGGGAATACCAAGGGCTATACTTAATTTTCCCCTGCTAATTCCCGTGCCCCAAACCAGGACAGCAGGCAGTCCCCAGGTGAGTGTTTCAGGTGATGCTCCAGTGGGCTCTCGGCAGCCTGCGCCGCCGCTTTCCATGGTGTCCATTCCAGCGCGGTTCTTCATGACAGCGTTTTTCCTGGGTTGGCTGACTGGAGCTCGAATGTTTATTTTGCTGCCAGGCCAGTGCTCCTGTTTGAACAGCTTTGGAACTGAGGGCTGCTCCCGCAGGAACGGGGGACTTAAACAAGTGCTACTGGTAGTTATTTCTTTTTGTTTGTATTGGTAGTCAAGTGTTTTACAGGGTGCAAGTGTGTCATAAAATAAGAGCATACTTAGAGTTGTGATCTAAATGTGAACAGAGAGGAAGGCAAACTTCATACTCTGTCGCGCAGTTTGTCTCAGCGTGGCTTTTTGATGCTGCCTAAGCTGAAATGACCCAAGTTTTTAATCACTGGTTAGTTTTGTTTTGTTGTTTGGTTGATCTCAGTGTGTAAAGCGTACAAGTAGGCAGGCACAGGACTGTGCTTGTGTTTCTAAACGAATGCTGAAGTGCCTTAACTCTGTAGTGTTGATAGTGTTTAAGTCTCGACAGCTCTCGTGATGCAGTAGGGATGTTGTGCAGCATTGCGGTGAGTGGATCATGTGTTTGAGGTCTTAGTTTTGGAGGAGTTTGCAGCAACCTAGTGAAATCCTAAGAGCTGGGGCTGATGATTTTTTTTGGTCTTAATTTGATCGTCATCGACATTGCGTGTTTTCTGAGAAATCTGTATTAGAAAGCAGAGTTTAAACTGCGCTGCTAAAACCGGTAATTACTGTAACTAGTTCCTTCTAGAAGTCATATAGGAAAACTCCGGTTAAAATGTGAATGCCTAAAGATATGATGATCTAAATGCTGAGATTGGCCACCAGTTTGGAGAGTCCAGCATTGGAAAAACATTGCCCTGAACAGATTGCAGAGCAACAAGGAAATGAGGAACTAAGGGTATTTAGTGGCACTAAAATTGAGCAAAACGGTTTTTCTGTCATTAATTTCAAGGAAGCTTCATGAAAAACATGTATTTCCTTTTAAAACATAGGTATTTCAACAGTGGATTTATAGGTAGGTCTTTGAGACACGTGCTCTTGGTATTGATTTTCTAAAACACTGCATCGGCAGGAAACAAAAAATTATTTATTCTTCGGTCTGTCCTGCGGGGTCCAAACAAATGACTCGATTGCCTAATGAAAAGGAGAGTTTCTTGCTTATGTTCAGCGATGTTACAAATGCAGAGCTGTACCAGTGTTCTGCCCATGTCATAGTGAGCACCCAGTTCTGTTTAACTGGTTGGACTTCGCTGTCCCCTGCAGATACCGTCTGCATTAATGCCTCAGGTGGACAATTTTTTGAAGGGGAAAAAACACCTCTTTGCTGTTTTCATGAATTGAAATTGTTATGTCAGGCATGTGTTATTTGTGAATCTGTGTTCTAAGAAGTGTGAAGATTGTTAATGAAATCAACTCAATAGATAGAAGTCGGGTTTGTGTCTCACTCTTAAAAGCTGTTTTGGGCATGCTTGTGCTTCCTCTTTGGGGAGAGTAGCTGAAAACCAGGTTTGCTTTACTATTATTTCCAAAGACAACGTTGTGTGGTTTCTCCTGTAGTAATCTGGGAGCTGCAGCCAGCTCAGTTTGCTCTTTACTGCATGTGATTTGCGTTGGGCCTGCAAGCGTTTTAGCAGCTTAATTGGCTAGTTTGTGTAGCTTCATAGTTGTGCTTACAGCTTCTGGGAGAAGCCTGAGGGAGATATTCTCGTGTAGCCTTCACCTCAGTGGATGCTTCTGGACTGGCAGCCTTTGCCTATTGCCTTGCGCTTTGTTGACTTACTCAGGTCCCGAGCAGGATGGGATCTTTGCGCCACACTTTGTGTAACCTGTACTCACTCTCGGTCTTGCCGAGGAATGAGTGAGTGTCCATGTTCTTCACTGTGCCCTCGCCTCGTAGCACATGAGGCTCTGTTGGTGCCCAGAGCCCCCCTGCAGCGTGTGGTGGCCATTTCAGGGGGGATGGACAATGTTGAGAGGCAGGTGATGTTAAGGAGCTGGGTCTGGCCTGCTGCTTAGAACAGAGAGAACCCAAAGAACTAACCCGATCTACCTTCCTGTCATTTCCCCGTCGGCAGCCCCGTGTAACACCGGGTGTGCGTACGGCAGAGTCGTGCTGAAGGACCCGCACAGCCTGTTGCTGTCTTTTGTATGTTTTGACAATGAAGCTGATAGAAGAGCATAAAGATAGTGGGTTTTGGGGTAGAAGTGCATGTTTCCGCTTTCTAAAGAGATTCTAACACAAGCTAAATAGCGAAGTAATTTAAATAATTAAATGCTTCCACAAAGCAAGGGGGTTGAATCTGCAGTGTAACAAAAAACAAGGAAGACCTTTAATTCAATGTTTTCCCTGTCAGGTCTGAGGCCAGATAGTACAGGGCAGGGTTCACAGCCCGGAGCGTGTTCGTAGAGCTGCAAGGTCAGTGACCACGGGTGGCACTTTGCCCAGAAGGACGCCGAAGCAGAGTGTCATTTCTGCTCTTGCAGAGTCTCTGTAGTGTGTACGGAGATTACTGGCAGCTCACAGTAAAGCTGTTAAGAGTAAGAACGAAAGCTGGTGTAAATCTGTATCTGAAGTTTTCTGTTTTTAAAACATGGCATGCCTGTCCATTATAGATGCCAGTGTTTTGTGGTAACATGCCTACATGTTGGGGGCTTTTCAGATACGCAAGAAGGAATAGGTAGCATTGTAGGGAGCTTCTCAAGAAATAGCAGATGAGCTTGGGGAAGTGGAGGTGGTTTTTACCCTACCTGCTTTTAGATTCCCATCCTGTGTAAGCTGTCAGAAGTGGAGAGCGGCCAAACGGTGGCAGCAAGGAGGTCGCCTGCATGCACGTGTGCGTCTTATGCGCTTGTACAGGGAAACGCGGCTCTGAGAAGAGGTTGCTGGGGCACGTTTGAGACTTCTGGTTGCTATGTAGTTCCTCTAAATGAGATTCCAGGTAACTCGCTTCAAGTAACACGTTTGTACAACTGCTTTCCAAGCATAAAAGTCTTTGCTAGGGGGGAACGAGTTTTTAATAATGCATTTAAGAATTCGTTATGTTAATACAGGTACAGTGAAAGAGTCTGGTGAGAAACATAAGGGATCTGTTGAAATTCCTAACCTGTCAGAAGAAAATGAGGTAGATGATACAGAGGTAGGTGTGACATACTGATATGGCTATATAGGTTCAGAATCTTAAACGAAGCATTAATCAACATATAGGCATTATATATTCATTTATCCTGTGATTAAGGGGGATAATTTTGCTTGGATAGTTTATTTCATGTATCTTTTTATTTTTTTTTTGTACTTGGAACAATGACTTATCTCTGTTCTCAAACCTGCCTGCTAGGAATGTGCGGTATTTTCTTTGCTAATTATTGTTTGTGACAATACATTAACTACACATGTTGTAGTCTTAAAGAAATCTGACACAAAGCACCCCCAGAAACCCCAATAACTGTTAAGGAATCTCCTCAATGGTTGCATCGCAGCCGATACTGTGGCTTCCGCAGATTCCTCGCCCTCTGCTGTGTCGTGGGCAGCTCTGTTCATACTTGCTGAACTTGACTAAGCTACTGTGGAGATGAGACACTGCATTTATTTACATCAAAGCTTTCCTGGCAAAGATGGGGTAAACTGAGAAGAGAATGAACTTGAAATCGCAGCTGTCCTCTGAGCATAATGAACGAAGCCAAAATACTGTCCTTTGTTGCCAGAACCCAAAAGACTCATGTTTAGATGCCTCTGACCTCTTGTAATTTTTCTGTTTCTAGATAAATGTGAGCAAAAAGAAAGGGGAAGGTGATATTCTGAAGGACCTTATGAGGACTGAAGGAACCACAAAAGTCAGAGAGGCCCTAAGGGATTATCTGAAAGCACTTAAAACAGGTATATTAAACCACAGCCCTAGGTACGTTGTTACGCAGTTTGGTAACATAGTGGCAAGTCCATCGGGTTTTATGGGTTTTACTTTTAATTGTCACCAGCTGAGATTAAATAAATCAGCCCTACCAGTTGAAATCTTCATTGCTGTCAAACATGGCAGCGTGCAGGTGTTTCTGTAGTGGTCAAGCCATGCCCAAGCCTCAGCTGGTTGGTCCTCTGCTCTGCTGTTCAGAAGTTCACGGGGAGGGGGCGTCAGCAATGGGTTGCTGTTTTTACTTCGGAATCGGGTACATTTTAAAAAGCCTGTGTTTTTAAGGAGAATCGCTGTTAGGTGCTGCTGCCAATGAAAACATACGGGTAAGGGGAGGAAATTGGAACTGTGTCCCCTGTTCCGTGCTCCCACTCTACTTTGTTGTAGCCATTCTCCAGTTTTGGCCGGTGCTTTTCATGACATACCTCCGTGTCACGGTGGTCGTACAGCTCAATGTCATACTGAAAAGTGCTTTTCTGTATTCCAGAGTTTACCTCGGGGATGATCCTGCCAACAAAAGCTACCAGCAGTCAGGAGCTGCCTGTCGAGCAAAAGCTAAGCGGGAGCACTGTGCAAGTAAGTTGGCTTTAAGTGTTGTATGTGTTTATTTTTCTCATAGATGCAGCCCCTGCTGATCTTTGTATGGTAACGATTTTATGTTCATGTCATCAGCTGCACAAGCGAAATGAAAGCCTTTGGGGCGGAGCTGCCTCCTCATGGCTGTGGTCAGAGCCTGCAATATAGAAATGAGGCATCACAGGGCTTAGGCACTCAGTGTTTTTAATTAAGTGAATCCTGATTAACAATACTATTCCATAAATATGGCAGTGTTCTATAATCAGCATACAATGTGCAGGTAACAGCAATCCTGCCATTCCAGAACTTTGAAGTGTTTGATCTTGCACTCGTTCACAGGTATTTTTTTTTGCTTTGCAGGATTCTGTGCCACCAGAGTCCTTGGATAGAGTCGGTGTGAAAATTCCAACAGCCAAGATAGTGATGAGAGAAGTTTTCAACTCCCCAGCAGAAGAACTGTATCGCATCTTCACAACCAAGGAAGTAAGTGATAAATTCTTTCAGTAGTCAGGATATATACATTATATAGTAACATATAGATAGGTACTAAGTATATATACATTGCAATATAACTTCATGTGGGTGCTGTTATAGCTGAAAAGGCAAAAGTAAGTAATAAATGTGTCAAGTACAGATAATACACCCTAAGAACACAAAAAGGAGAGCTATGACCATCTGTTGAGCTGGTTTATGTAGGTACTTGTCATTGAGGAGCCTGAAGTGCTCATTAACAGTGCAGTTGTTATGTACAGCTTACAGGTTAATTAGCCTAAGCTCTCGCTGTGATGATACTATTGCTTTAAGAGTAGGAAATGACTAGATTGGGGGTTGTCCTGGCAAAGAGTCTGGGCTGCTGTCAGAGAACTTGACAATCCCAGCGCTGCCAGTGGGAACGATTGATGGTGCTTGCCAGCTTTGGCAGAGCTTCCTAGAGCTGCTGCTCTGTCCCCTCCTTGCCAAAGGGCAGCAGTCACGTTTGTGTAGATGTGTGTATATATTTATATATTACAGATATGTACGGATGTGCTTTGCCCATGGCCCTTGTAGGAGGCCAGAGTCTTTTCTGCTCTTTGTATCTGCTACTTCACGTTTCCTCAGCATTGAGGCTCCCTTGCTGGCACCGCAGCAGCCCCTGCTAACAAATGCTGCAGAGCACATTAAAATGAAGCTTGATTAGTGCTCACGTGCGTTGCATGTCTTGCAAAGGTGTAGGTGATCCCTGCAGTGACCCTCCCTTGTCTGACAAGGTGGTTACAAGGTGTGTTACAGATCAGTAAAGATTGGTAGTCAGTGAGTTAACACACGTGCTTTTTTGCCAGTTGGTACAGAAGTTTTCCAAGTGTCCTGCCGTGGTTGACGCTGAGAAAGGCGGCAAACTTCAGATGTTTGACGGCTGTGTCAGTGGAGAATACGCAGAATTGGTAAGAAACTTCTTTGCCCTTAAAAATGAGGGTGCGAGGGTGTATGTTAGCTGCTTATGTGCGTCAAGAAGTAGCCTAAACTTCTGATGGCTCAGCTCCTCCAATGCATGATCAGTTCCGCCCTTGCGAAGTGAAGAAATTGCAGTCATGGTGTGTGAATTTTCTTCGCCCTCAGAAGGGGAGGCACTGACTGTACCTGAGAGCCTGCACTGGGGGAGAAAACTCTCAGCACCAGCCTCTTTTACTAGGAGGAGTGGGAGAGCAGGTTTAAGGTTTGTGCTCCGAACAACCAACCAGGCTTGCAGTGCTGCTTGCAGCTGGCAGCGTGCTGCTTGTGTTCTCTGAGTGGAGGCTAATCAAGGCCCGTGCTGCCCCTCTGTAACCGAGCGCTCAGGCCGGCAGAAGGGGAGACCGGGCGGCTGGAGCACACTAATACAAACAGTTTATTGAACAGAAACACCAGTCCTTCGTATGGTTTATCCGCGTCTACTCTTCCTTACAGGAAAGAGAATGCTTCTCTCATTTTTCAGGGGAGACAGCATTGAGTAGTCCTAATGGACACATGTCAGGAGCTAATGGGGAGGCTCTTCTCATCTCCTTACAGGTCCCAAACCAAAGACTTGCCCTGAAGTGGAGGTGTAGAAGCTGGCCCGACGGTGAGTGGGTGTGAGGGGCCTACGCTTGGGAGGGAGAAGGAACTGACAGGACAGGCTTGTGCCGTGGCAGCTCTGAACTCTGCCTCCCCTGGAGAGCAGCCTGCCATCCACCACGAGAGGCATCTGCCTGGACAGGCTTCGCTCAGACGCGGGCAAAAGCAGATAGAAAATGAGCAGCAACAACTCTTAAGTCTTGAAAAAAGCACTTTACTGAAACGTTGTGTTTTCTTATTTCAGAACATTATGCAACAGTTGCCTTGAATTTCAAGGACCTGGCTGCTCAAACGGAGCTGCAGCTGGAGTGCAGAGGAGTTCCCGTCTCTCACGAAGACAGCACCCGACACTGTTGGAAGAAGCAGTATTTTGAAGAAATCCACATTTTGCTGCAGCAGTCCAAAGACAACGCGGAATGATAACGGCACTGTAGTTTGGTTAGGGCATTACTTTTTATACTTTGTTACCATTTGGTTTTTTAAAAAAAGTAATTTATTTGTGGGAAGAATAAAGACCCACTTCTATGATACTGTATATAATTTAAGCATTATTTATGGATTAATGGTGAAGGAGGTGGTAAGTCAGACTATGCACAAACAAACAGCTTTACTTGGGGAAACTGATCTCTGCTCTGCTCGCCTCCAACTTAACTTGAGAGTAGTGATGACTCGGCTGCAGTGAAATCCCACCATGCTAAGTAGGTAAGCTACACGAAGCGGTAGGAAGCCTTTGCAGGTCCTTCATATTCAGCGTATCCAGCGGCACAAGCAAATCCCCCAGGAGATGGGGTTGCCCTCTGAGGTGAGCCGAAAGGAATTGTCAAACTGCTGGTATGGTAGATACGGTGAGACATAGAGGGGATATTATAGTTCACAGCTTCTTTAAATCCTTGTTAAGACTGCTTTGGCCGCAGACTAAATTTGCTTCTAACTCCATAGACAGTTTTAGAGACAGGTCATTACTAACGTCACGTAATTCTGGCTGGTATGACGGCTACCACTGTGAAGTCTGCATGTGCCACGTGCACTGACTTGACCTCTGACATTTATTCTGGAAGAAACAAACAGTAATATGGCTTTCCTTTGGCAATGCTGTAAACCTTCCACTGCAGCCATTTATGGCCTGCTGCAATCCTGCAGCGCTAATTAAAGCGAGCGACTGTTGGAGAAACTGGACGGGGCTTAGTTGGGATATGGGAAGCAAAGAACTGTTACTCATAAGTAAAACCACATTGAGGCTAGCAAGGTTAACTTCACTCTCAGCTGCTTTATACAAGCGTGTGAATTAAGTATGCAATTTGAAACAAATTGACCAAAAAGGGCAAGCCACTTTTGGAAAACATGATTGGCTCAATAAAAGACATGATCTTACCTGCCGTTTATTTTCTCTGTTAACTGATACTGCCAAACTATAAAAGTGTGTGTAGAGGTTGAGTCCTATATATTTTATTTTCACAGGTCGCCAACGTATGGCAACCTTAGTGCACACAAACTTGCATCATCCAGAAGATAAAGATGTGCTGCTCTTTTCTGCAGGCGAGGTTTTCCCTGAGGAGTTTGCAGTCAGTTGTCCCCTTTGAACCTGGGTGAGGTTTGTTGTAGTGACAAGAGCGGGCACCTCATGGTGCCAGGACAGGCGCAGCCGGGTTCCCGAGGGTCACGTGGCTTGAGAGTGGGGAACGATGACCCCTTCAGAAACACCGTCTTTTAGCAGCTTTCTTTTTCAGAATGCTCAAAACTTACTTAGGTTACCTTCTTAGACAAATAGTCAAGGACATAGATACAAAAAGGGGTTAGAGGATTGGTTGACAAAGGGGCAACCTTTAAATATAGGCAATTGATGTGTAAGGCAAGAGATCAGGCTCAGCAGCCTGGTGTATAGATGATCTAAGAGACTCTGTGACAATTACTATTTGAGAGCAGGCTGTTAATATCCGATCACAGCTTTCTTCACACAGTGCATCCTACAGCTCTAGCACTGCTCTGGGAGGGAAAAGGGCCTCCCCAGTTTGCCCTCCCGACTAAAATCTCCTTCCATCTGAGGGCCATGAGCGCCCACTACTTACATGTTTTGCTAGCCTGAATTTTCTGTCTCCTTCCCGCTAGCAAGAGTAACCAACCAGTGTTACCAAAAGACGTGACTGACTTGTGTTCCTGGCATCACACCACTCACTTCCATGAGTGGAACGTCCAAAACCCCCCTGAAAACGCTGCATCTGCTGCTGGGAGGTCCAAGTCTGTGAGAGGAGGAACAGCCCCGGCCAGCCCTTGCTTCCTCTTCAAGGAAAGGGCAGTGAGCTGAAGAGGACAGCTCTTCAGTGTTCTTGTTCCCCCGTGCCTGCACAGCTGTAAGTTTGGTAACACGTACGGGCTTGCTTAAGTTACAGATGTTAAGGACCTACCTTTGTCATCCTGGTGTCCGCACCGGGCAGGCAGCTTTGGCACGCACAAACAGCCCCCAGTTGTCCTTGCAGGAGATAAGGACGTTTCTCCTTTCTGCTTCCCCAGCGTTCCTGCGCTCTTCCCCATCTTGCTGTAGGTGCTGGAAGTAGCTGACATTAGTATTGTTCTGCCAAGCCAACAGCTCAATTTCTGCACACGGTTATTCTGGCATTGAGAAAAGTCAAGACAGAAGTTAAGTTTGAGGGTTAAGCTTTGGGGGGATTTGTGGCATCATCGGCCAGCCACAGCATGGAAGAGGCAATCGTCAACTTCTTAGAAGAGGAAAACTATTTATTTTTGAGTGCTGAAATTTCTCCTAGAATTTAATAAACCAAAGAATGTGAAACGACTGTTTATCCTAAGCCCTCGATGGGGATGGAGCACAGTTAGGAAGCATCTATAATTTAGTAACAGTATGATGATAATCACGGCATACTGCCATACATAATAACATTAAAATATCATCAACTGTTTGTTTTCTAAATAAACCCTTGTGAAGAGTTCCCTGTCCTAAAATTTTCACAGCATAATGAGACAACAGCAAGAGTGGAGACAGATGTAGGGAGGTTTGGGGAAACATGCTCCAATTTATTGGAATTCAGGTGCTTTAAAGAGACCAAGGACCACAGACAACGTTCCAGAGAGGGTGAGCTGCGGCATGGAAAGAGGGCTAAGGCAGAAACAAAAGCCAGTTTTGCAACACAGAAAGATTCCGGACAGAAACCTGGTCTCTGTGAAAATGAAATAGAATTCAATGTGAAAGAGGAGACCTGTAAGAAATCAGGAGGATGGTCTTGATGTTGAGTCCAGGAGGCAGAGGCTCTTGGGAACTGTGCACAGTGAGGACAGTGGAGAAGAAAGGACTGTAAAAGCCGATTGTGGAGGAGGCTAAATGGGAGGTGGGGCTTCCAGGAGAACAGACACAGTAACTACGTGAGCGGCGGGATGATGCCTGGAAGAGAATGAGCGTCTCGAGAGGCTGAGCAAGCCAGCTGAAGGTGGGGTTGTCAAAGGCACATCTAAAAAAAGCATTTTTGAGGGCAAAAAACCCCAATCCAAAATAATGACTAAAAGAAGGGGATCACTATGGAAGAAATCACAACTTACAGAACATGTGAAATATAAGACACAGAGAAAAATCAACGTGTCGACAAGGCCATGCAGAAGGAGACAAGCCTGTGCAGGTGCCACTTGGCTTTGTTTAAATAAACTGAATAGTGGGGAAAATTCCCCATAAAAATGGCAAGAGTCCTCAAGGGGGAAATCTGGAAGGTTCTGTGAGGGAAGAGCAGGAAGAGTAGGCATCCTGCTAGACACCTTGACACAACTTTGGAGCACCGTAATACAAAAGCCGCTCTTACAGACAGCCCCTTTGGAACTACCAGATAGTAATTTAAAGCTAAGCCCCACAGTTTGCAATGGTTTGTCAAATCTGATTAGGCTTTTTGAAGAGGTTGCAAAGAGAACCCGGCCTAACATAGCTCCTACGTACGACGCGTGACTTACCGCGTAAAGGGACCCTGCCCCATGCCTCCGTTGCCACAACGTAACACGGAACGCTAACTTCCAGCAGTCCTCGTTAGTGGAAAACTGATATAAATAGACTTCTGATGGGATTCTAAACAGCCAATTATGTATTTGTGAGAAAATAATTAATACTAAATGACTACTAATAGCATTTGCACAACACTTAAGCAGGTCTGGAGGAGAAAACACCCTAAAAAAGGCCTCAGGGGACCTAGTCGATAGCCAGTGACTGGCCGAATGCAGGAGAGCTGCTGTTTAGCTGGGAGCACGGAAAAGGAAGAAGGGTGGAATTCCTTCGTGTATCACTTGTGAAACACTTACTAAACAGGGTTTCTACATGGTATACTTCACCAGGGGCAGTTCCTAGTAATGCGAACAAAACGCGACAGAAGAGAATCCCACTCCTCAGTAACAGTTACGGTGCGATCTCGGGCTGTATGAGGAGGCAAAGCCGGTAACGTGCAATAGCTGAAAGGTAAAGTCAGACAACGTACCGAAAACTGGATGCGCATTTTCAATAGGAGTAATTGACCAGTTCTACTCACCGAAGGGTTATAAGGGCTGGTGCTTCATCTCTTGAAGAGCTTTAGATGGATACAGGACATCTTGACCCAACAGCAGGTTAGTAGGTGTGATAGGAGACTTCCAGGTGAATTCTGATCTTCATCCTGTAACAGTTTTGACTAGAACCTGTTGGGGACTCCTCTGAAGTTACAATCTGTGGAAAACTTGATCAGAAAAGGCGCTACAATTACTCCTCCAGAGAGTGAAACATAACTGCATCGTGGCCAAACCAGTACAGCCTCTGTCAATGCAGGAACGCAAGTGCCAATAAAGGGGAATATCAAGTGTCAACTTCATACAGAAATTATGAATTACAGAAGGTAAAATAAAAGTATATTCAGAGAGAGTAAGAGGAGTAACAAAAGCATCCCCATAATAGACTCGTGGAGAAGCAAATGATGCTGGACTACATTAAATGGTCGGCAGAATGAAGGAATTTGGAGGACAGAAGGCCAGGCGAGGCGTGTTACGGAGACAACAGCAAAACAAATGAGCTAAGTGACGGGAAAATGGAGCTGAAAATGGAGTTTAATCAGGAATTAAAAGCAGTATCACTGACAGTCCAAAAGGTCACACAGGAAATGGCTTTTGCTCAGAAATAACACGAGGAAAGGTGACTGGGGAAGGAGATGAAGGCGTTGCGGCCTTTGGGGGCCGCAGCCATGCGGAGCGGGCCCCGAGGG
>WEIS01044422.1:0-14066 GCA_013389965.1 Todus mexicanus
AAAGCTATTTTATTTTTTTTTTATGGTGGATTACTATCTTTGACAAATACATACTTTCGACTGATTCTAAGTTCACTCAATTTCCAGCCCCTGATTTCTGCTACAAGGGATTTTTCCCTGAAAGAGATCAGTCACGATCTGAGTATTGTTCTACTACCCCACAAAGCCAGCGTATGTTTTCACAGCCTTAGATAATTGAGCATCTCTGCACTGCCAAAAAGACACGGAATACCTTCTGCAGCTTTAGAAAGTTCTGCAGCACAAGTGTCAGCCTTTGGCTATGAATCACAACTGCTGCGTGGAATACAAAGTCCTTGATCCCTCCTCATGACACCAACATCGGAAGACGTGCAGGTGTCTCAGCTCCAAGGAGCCCTACCAGTACTGTTAGTGCAAGGGGGGAGCAGCAGGAAGGGATAAAACCCCCAAAATATATACCCACCAACAGAGCATGCTCTAAAAATGTTACATTGGGCCTTTTTCAGGCCAAAAAGAGAACCAGCACCTCTATACCACCGCCAGTTAATGCATGGGAGGCCCCCAGCCACAGGGTATACCCTGCACAGCCCAAACAAACTGACAGTATCTCCCAGGAATTTTTCTTTAAACACAGGTGACCACAGAACTGGGAGGCACTGGGGAAGCTTTGGCAGCAAAACTCATTAAAATACTGGATGGGCTGCAAGTCGCTAAACTTTCCCTGACAAGAACAACTGAAAGGAATTGTAAATGTCTGTGGTTTCCCAATGAATCACTGAGTCCTGCAGGTATTCAGCTGCTAGAAAGCAACCAGGAGAAAATGGAGATGACCAGGGTGGAAGGAGTGGTGTGCTTCACGTAGATGGAAATAAAATCATACCCAACTCCACCCATTAGATTCCTGAGGTAAACATTAAATCAAAGCTATTTAGTGAAACCCAGGGTTACCTGTTTCCCTTAGAATTATAAACAGCACCTCTGAATTCCTTGAATTAAACTTGTTTAGATTTTGCCCCTCCTTGACAGAAGAAACCAGAGCTAATCATTCTGTTCCAATATGGTAAATTACAGAATGGCCTAAATTATCCCGGAACCAGCATTTAAAGGCACAAGTAAAGAACGAAAGCTACACTTAGAAAGAGGTGAGTATTACAGTGACGTAGGAACACCAAGGTTGGAATCTCCCATGTCATCAAGTCTACTCACCACATCATAACATTAATTTGGCTGCTTGGTTCCCTCCACGTCAATCCCCTAGAATATAATTGACCGGCATTTGCTCCTTCAGTCTCCTGCTCCACAGCTCACCTCCTACCTCACAGCTGCAGCCAAAAGCTGTCTGCAGGTACAATCCCACTGACTCAGGAGCCCTGCAGTTTCTGCCACTGCTTTTTCTATGCAAATGGTTTTCCAATGTATTTGAAGGCTTCCCTGATAAACAATTTGAGCACGGGAGGCAGGTGCAGAAGGTCTGTAATGCACCAGGGGTCAGAAGCCTAGCACACCTCAGCTCCATCTCTTTGGCCCTGAAGTTCACTCAAATACAGAACTTCCACAACATTTTCTGAAACAAAGTAAATGCTTATGAAACCTTTCGACTGAAAACTTATTTTTTAAGACCACCTTAAACTGCCCTTGTGTGAGAGTATTCCCCAGAACTCAAGCTCTGTCTCTTGGAGCTGTACCCAAGCAGCGCTGAGCTGTACCAGGCACACTTCTTGCCCTCTCTGGAAACACATCTGAGCCGTGGTGCTACTGGAACGCCGTAATCCCGGCGGACGCTGCTCAGCCCTGGTGCAAGCAGGCACAACCCTGCTCAGATCAGTGAAGCCAAGTACAGCTGCAGCCTCCAGCTCTGAGAACAAGCACCACGCCAGGAAAAGCAGCACCCATTAGGTGCTATCTACACATTTAACACATGGAAGCTTGTTACCTCTGTCACTTGGCCGATGCTGTCTCTGAGCAATTCTTGCCGCTCCTCCTCTGTCATGAAGAGCTTCAGTTCATGAACTTGCAGAACCTTCTGAAGCAGCAAACAGGCTTGGGCCTGAAAGAGCAAGAGGAGAAGAGACGTGAAACTCCACACTCTAGGGAAGGTGTGAGCAGTGCAAATACCCCACCGAAGTGCACAGCTAAGCACAGCACCCAGGGAACACCACAGGACAGATGCTGCATATCCTCCTCGACACACATATTGCTCCGTTAGAAAACATCCTCTAGACCCTAAGAGAGTCACTCCTCAGGAGATGGACTGGTGGGGTTTGGTTGAATGCACATATTAGAAGAGAATGTCAAAAGAGAGGGGAGGGATCACGCTGCTTCTAGATTTAAGCATTAATATCTAAAATTCACCTTAGTAGCTGCTCTGAGTGCATCACTTTGGGTTTCCAAAAGTCCTCAGGCAGCCTGTCCCCTTTGCTGTACCCTGATGAATGCAGCAGGCACAAATAAACAGAAATAAAAGCTGGCAGGTTAGCAAATGCTGCGTTTCAAAGGAACCCAAGATGGAAACTGTTGTTCAGAGCAGCACTCAGCCTTGCCCTGGAGTCAAACTTGCTCATTAAGCCTCGATGTTAACACAGCAAGGGAAAGAGTAGCCACTAGAAAACCAACAGTCATCTGCAACCTTCTTCCAGAATTCCTGGTTTAAGGCTTTCCCAGGTACAAGAAAAACACAGCAACAGAGCAAAGCAAATGCTAGAAAAACACAGAAAAGGCTAATGAGGATTAGTGTGAATAGTTTAGAGGATTTCAAGGGAAAATTTCTGTAGCTGCATGGAGTTAGTGAGCAACTACTACCTGCATATAAATAAAAAACGTTGCCTCCAGCTGCCATCACGCTGACTGAAATTGAGTGCAGGTATAAACACCAAAAATCACTGGGAATTACACCAAGAGTTAGTCTCATCCACAGAAAGAACCATTTTTTAACCACAGGTTGCAACTGAAGCCACCCTACAGAAAACAACTGAGCAGAGTCTGTAAAACTCTTTATCAAAGACACCATTCGGGTCAAAAGTCTAAGTGGACTCAAAAAAAAATGCAGCCTGGTGATACCCAACGTGGCCTCCAAATGCCCTTTGGGTCCAAAGGAAGCAACCTAGAAACCATGGAGCAGGAGGTTCAAAATTGGTCATATGGCACCCACACTCCTATTGGAACATTTCGGGGGAACTATTTACTGAAGGATTCAAAGTGAGGTAATCCCTGGATCTCCTGAGAGCAATAACACCATCCAAAGTTGTGGGCAGCTGAACAGAGCACCTCAAGGGCTGTGCTCCCTGTACAACACAGTCCAGGTTTCTGGAATGACAGGACACTGAAGGCAGGTCACTTCACTGTAATTCCAGCACTCATAGCTGTGTTACAACAGAGTAACGTCATACATCTACGTAAGCTTACCTCCAGTTTGCACCAGTATGGCCCACAAAGAGAATTACCCAAATAAAGTGAGCTTTCACTCACCAACACAATTTCTGCTTGTTACTCGAGGAAGAAAACGAGACTAGGTCAAAAGATTTATGTTGATTTAATGAGAGAGAGCATCCTAATGCCATACTGGAGGCAGGCGAGCTTCCATAGCCCTTGTAATTATGGGCAGGCTGTGTCTTCCAGGATAAATTATGGCATGTCTGGATGCATGTACCAAATGTAGTGGAAAGTCACCTCCAGTGCAATTACAAAGAGAACGTGACCCACGGAGTAGATGAAAGGCCGTAATTCATTCAGGAAGGCTCGGGCAGGGTCACAAACCTCAAGGCACCGTCTCTTCTTCGACAATTACAGAAGCATTCATACTGCAAGTGGGTGCAGAGCACAGAGAAGGGTCCTGTTGAGCTACTCTAATAGTACCTCAGGACTACAGATTTACTCAAGAGGCGAGCTGAGGAGCAGAGGCAGCAATGATAAGGACCTGCTCAGGAATCGGACCAGTCAGCAGCGAGTGGGAGCACTCAAGTCAATGAGGAAGAGAACTGGGAAGAAACCAAAGCCATCCAAAGGAACAGGGAGAGCTGGAGAACTGAGACGCAAATGCTGGACTAACAGAACAGACCCTGAATGTGACCTAGTCCCCAGTAAGCACTACGCTTGAAAATTATTTTAAAAGCAAGTTAAAAAACCCCTCCGAACATTCCCCTCTGTGTGTCATAAAAGAGGAAGTCAGAACATCCAGTCATCTGAAAATCCTGGCCGGTGCTATCACTCCTCAGCAGTTTTGTCACGCCCGTGGCTTTCACGCCTCCAGCTCGTATATTAGATTCAAGCAAAGTGAAAATATGTTTTGAGTTTCACGTAATTAAAACATCGCTATTGCTGTACTCAACATAATCCTGCGTTACCCGGTTGTTTTCTAACCCGATGACAATTTAATATTAAGCATGCCCAACTTTTCTTGTTTGAAAGCATAAAACTAAAATAGAAGTTTGACTTGATGGTTGAAATAAAATTTGACTTAAGAACATGTCAGAGAGCAAACGTGACACTCATAAAGACAAGGTCCTCAGTGCTCAGTACCATACTGTACTTCAGGGTTATCATATTCATCTTCAAGCCAGTGACTCTTCTATTCCTAGAGCTCGTTACTAACATGGAGTTTACATAGAGCCTGTTTTTCCAGAGCAAACGGCACAGTTCAGTAGCGAAAGTTGAACTACAGAGAGAGGAATTGGCATCAGTGGAGTCAGCCAGAGACATCCACAGCAGAACCAAAGCTAAAGCCCAGTTCTTCAATCCCAGTCCAAGGGTCCAACAGCACTTCCCACTCCTCCCACTGACAACATCCCATCTCGGCAAGTTCAAACCGAAACTGGAGAGGAATCAACTTTCTCCTTTAGAAAGAGGTGCAACCATGAGACCTCGCTCACAGCATCTCTCAGCGTGTGGAAAAGGATCCTGGATATCACCAGAAGATTGCTCAACAAAAAAATGTACTCTGAGAAAGCAATCTAGAAACCAGTATGCCAAAGCTGCCACATCACCTTGGAAAGCACCAGTCCTCAGCAATGGCTTTTCAGCCACAAGTTTGTCTGTCAGGGCTGAGAAACGTCAATCCACCGGCTAGAAGGGCATGAAACAGCTCCCCACAGAATCCCTGGCAGGACTGTCAAAACGGATTTTAAACACTCAAAGAGGAATTGCTTCCACGACCTCCAGGAGCTTCACCAGGTAACATTCGCTTTATCACCTCATCTAAGGGAGGCTAAGAGTGTGAGCACTTGGGAAGACTCAAAGTGAGTCACGTCTCCAGGAACTATTATCCTGAGGTCACAAAGAAATAGGTCTCTTATTGAACTTCATTTTCCTCGTTTTATCTTCTCAAATAAATGGACACGATGCAGTTGAAAGCAGACACGTTAGAGATGTGAACTTCTACTACGCATTTGGAAATGAATGTGCATCTCCTCTCATACCTGCTTTAGAGGGCCAGTGTCAGAGTTTCCAGACACCACAAGCCATCCTACTTGCCCATCTTGACACATCACACTAGCCTGATTTTTGGGAGCCCAAACACTCAATAGTTTTTATGAAAACAGCCTCAAAAAAATGAGGTTGCTCAGAATGCTGCTACTGAAATGGGCTGCCCAGGGAGGGGGTTGAATCACCATCACTGGACGTGTTTAAAGGGCGTTTAGACGAGGCGTTAGGGGACATTTAGGGATGAAATTTGCAGAGTAGGGTTAACGATTGGACTCGATGATCCCAAGGGTCTTTTTCAACCTCAAAGATTCTGTGATTCTACGATTCTAAGATTTTTCAAGCCATGTTCTGAAATGAGGCTCTTCCCATTGCTAGGCACTTCTGAAAACACACCCCACCACCATTCAGTGGTGCTCTGGGGATGATACCAGTAACCCAAAGAGATCCCATAGAAATAGAAAATAATCATAAAAATCTACCTATTTGGTATGTCTTACCTAATACCTCAAAACCTACCTTGGCCAAGAGCTGGCTGAATACAAGCTAGTGGGTGCCCAATACCTCAAAACCTACCTTGGCCAAGAGCTGGCTGAATACAAGCTAGTGGGTGCCCAATACCTCAAAACCTACCTTGGCATCCTGGCCTGTATCAGCACTAGCGCGGTCAGTATCAGCAACGCTTCACAAGTGGACAGAAATAGCAGGAGACCCAAGAGTCTCAGCTACCAAACTCCAGTTCCCATTCAGAAGAGAAATTTGTCACCCCCCCATATGCACAACCTCTGAAATGAAAACACGTGAGAATCGTTACAAGCAGTTGACAGCCACGTTAGAGCTTTTTATTACGGGCGGAGGAGAATCTTGTGTCTCTGGAGCCATCCAGTTGTCTGATCAAAACACTGCCTCCTTAATGTCAGTTTTGCAAAACAAAGACCACAAAATAATACAAAAATAAATAAAAGTGCAGTCTCTCCAAGCAAGGCCAGTAGATGCACACATACACTCCCACATGTATCTATCAACCGTATGACTAAACGAGGCAGAAACGCTCATTATCGGTCCACGTGGGAGACCAGAGCAAACAATAACTAAGTGCAGCGCTGCCCCTGGGATTTGCTGCCAGCTTTCTTTCTTTCTTATCTACAACGATTACACAGAATGCCATTCAGTGTAAGCGGTCCAGATTTCTTTCTGAAACAGTAAATGTGCTCCCAGCAGTAACCGAGAGGTGCCAGCGCTTCCCAGATGTGCTCACCTACTTTATCTAGATGCTAAACAGGAGCATGGGCTGGTGGGGTTGCTGGGTTATACAACTTGCCTTTAGCCTCCCCAGCAAAGGACAAGACTTACAGCCTGACTATTTAAAATGGCAAGGAACAGATTCATTTCCACCAGTTCAGCCACTGTTTTCTCCCTGAAAGCAAATATCCAGCTCAGGCATCATGGCCACGGAGGTCAGAAGACCTGCTCTGCTCTGTCCCCAATCCAGGTGAGCTGGATGGAGAAGAATAGGTCAAGGTGTCCTTCAACCACTACAGCTGTGGAAGAGAAAAGCCAAAACAGAACGAGCCTTTGCACTGATGCAGAGATTCTGTTTGCAGTGTAGGACATCTCCTAAAGGCATGACCTAAATTCAGGGTTGCTCTTTGAAGACAAGCACACTGGTACTAGGAAGACACTTGTTTCTGATGCAGAGAGAAAAGCTTTTCTCAGTCCCAAGTGTTTTAGGAGGCTGGCTGGAGGTGGCTTTGCGAGCAAGTGAGAAAGGATAGCACACAGGCACACTCCCCTGAGAAAAGACACCGAAATCAGCAGTCACCCACTGCCATCATCAGAGGAGCAAGACACTGAAGACGTGCCCACGCTGCCAGATTCCAAACACCAAGTCGGAGTTTTCACACAGCCGCTTTGTCAGGTGATCTCAAAGCAGTTCACAGGCTACAGCTGATCAACCCATCCCAATTCCCTCACGGCATTTCCAGCTCACAGGGGAGAAGCAGAAAGTTTAACTGGCTTGCCTGAAGCGCGTGGCAGGACAGAAACGTTTCATTAGGTCTGACCCAGGACAGTATCTGAGCTACATCGGACCTCCCTGCACATTGCAACAGAAGCTGTGTGGAGTTAAAATGTTTACCAAAGACATCGAGATGGATTTTCCCCACCTTAAGCCTATCATTTTAGCATCTCAGATAGTTTTATCAACAAGATACATGTCACCAGCACGCCAAGACGTTCTTTTCCCTTTTATATATATTTTATATACATAAAGAAAACATTATGTGGAAAATTACAGGTTTGTGCAACTCCAATATATTTTTAGAACTGAAGAAGCATCAGGAGCTTTAGGGCTATCATCATTTCACTGCTCTTGGAAGTCCAGGAGACAAAAATATACAGGTGTTATCAGACCACACTGGTATTTCAGAGCCCTGATGTCTCCCTTCTGGCTACAGCAGCAAAGCTGCAGCATAACCTGTCCTGCCAGCACAGCTGATTCAGTGCCAGCACACGTTATAAACCAGCAGCTCTCTGTATGCAACCCTCAGCATTCAGACTATTCTACAACCACAGGGATAAGGCGAAAAAATAATTGCACTTCTAGAAATTGCCACCTACCAGCCCCTTGAGACTGCAATCGCATGAATCACAAACTGCAATCGTGACAAACGCTACCGGGAAAGCCAGCCTAAAAGAACATGTGCCAAGAATATGGGAAATTCTAAATGAGCTTGCTTTGAATTTTAAGAAATAGTCAAAGTATGAAATAAATCCCTCAGCTATCTGCAATTTGTTACGTGTTTAAAGAAAAACAGAACAACCCCCTCAAAAAACCCAAAGCACAGCAAGCTCCAGCTCACGGGACTATTGGTTACAGGAGAATAACCTGTCATTTATTACTGCGGGGCAGGACACCCAGAGCCCCACAGCAAATGTCTCTTCCAATTACTGTCAAAGCTTTTGTAAAAAGAGAACAAATCAAAGCCATGAAGCAAGTGCCGATCTATCCCCAGTCCAGCTCCCACATTTAAACTATTTTTACGTTTACATTGGGTGTGGGATGGAGAGAAAGGCTCCAACAGAGCAGTCTTGAATTTCAGGGCTTGCTTTTCATTTCTTTACCACGTTTGTTTCCTGCATTTGAGCATTTCTGAGCCTCCAAGTCAGTTTGATAATGGGTTGGCAGGCGGAGTCCAAGTGAAGCCTGGAAGCTTATTCAAAAGGGCAAATTATGAGAGGGAAAGAAGAATAAGGCACACAACAAATGGTGTTCCTCGTTCCATACAGCAAATTCACAGCAGGCCGTTCAGAAGCAACGGCAGCTCAATGTATGCTCTATATATACACGCAACTTTCCTCACCTTCTTTGACAGAGTATATTCAGAACTATAGCCATCAAAAGACAAACTCCTGGTGCCTGCAAGAGAGGGCTCATGCTGGCCCAGGAAAGACCACGAAAATTTCTTCTGCACCATCGCCTGGCTCAGGAGCTGAATTCAACATCTCCTGCTACAGTTCAGTGACTTTAGACTCATCATTCGGCTCTTTCAAGACGTCCCCTCAGCCAACTCTGACAAGGTCCAATACTGCTGTCTGAGGTAGGCAGACCGTGAGCAGGACCATTTGGCCAACACAGAAGTTGCCCTACCAGACACCAGTTTCCAAGCCTGCAAATCTGCCCCTCCTGTCTCTAGGAGCAAACAAGCCACAAAAACCAGTAGAAGTAAACCATGAGCAGAAAGCCCACCCATGAACCCCTACCCCTTGCTCCCACCCCCTCCCTGTGCACCAAGCACCACGCTCTGGGTCAGAAAGGAGCTTCCTCCTAATCCGCCCTCAGCCTGGCCTTGCCAAAAAGACACCAAACAGGAGATTTATGAGCCCAGGAACAAAATCCTCCTTGCCAAAAAGTGCTCAAAACAAATGGTATTTTCCAGCTTAATTTAAGTTCCTGTGACAAATGGATGAGAAGAATTTTGCAAGCCTAGTTAATTACAACATGTAAAGCATTTAAGTGACACCTAAATCACATTTTACAGCCTTGGATAAGAAAGGTAATCTTACTCGGGGTACTCCCATCAAATATTCTGGGTCATCACGCTCTTACAATTAGCAGTTGAAGAAGAAGCCAACAATTTGCGCTGCAACCCAGGTTCATGCAGTAGATTGTACCTGTTCTTCACTCTTAGTTAAAAAAAAAGGGCAATTTCCACAGCTATGGCAGAATGCTTTCCATCCAGGAACCTTTAAACAACTCACAACAGCTTGTATATTAGCACATTGAAAATAACTGTCACACAGGAGACACATTTTGCTCATTTTGATCATCATCATCATGTTGATGACCTCTTTCAGCCTCCTCGAGTGCAAAAAATTATCAATGAGCTGTTGGGTTTGTGGGGTTTTCACATTAACTTTTATTTCTAATCTTCTGAATCAGGCAACATCCCTCTCTTGGGGTAGGCTCTGAATAAGCTAAAAAGGAGTTGGTCGACACACAGGTTTGTGTGGTCTCTTTGATGGCTGGAACTTATGATCCCAGTAATTCCTAGTGCGGGCCAGCTTCCCAGTCACCATCTCAGCAATGGGAAAAATGGAAAAGCAATCACTGCTCATCACCTGCTGGGTAGCCAGCCAGGTGGCTCTCACCTCCATGAAAGAGGCTGAACACCAACGACTCAAGGATGGTGGGAATTTCTCACCAAAACACCTGCAAGAAAAGGAAAACCAAATGTGCAGGACATGGTGGACTAGATGGGGTTGGACCAGATGACCTTCAGAGGTCCCTTCGAACTCAAGGCATTCTGTGATTCCATAGTGCTACGCTCAGGCCTTGGTCCCCACGTTGGAAGCTCTGCTTTTGCATTTAAGCTTTGACCACCTTGCTTACTGAAAAGGAACAAAGCTCCCTGGCAGACAGTAACCGAGACAAAACCGATGGTGAAGAAATCTCCATCTTTCCACCCCTCCTGCTGACTCCCCTCTCCTCTTCAGTTTTATTATCTTCCATAAACCTCTTTACCCATGGCTCTGATGTCCTGCTTTAAGCAGCGGCAGCAATGAGAAGTTAAGAAATCTATACAATTCTACTACTATTCCCAGGGCTCTGAGCAGCAGCTGTCTCATCGATCAGAAGGGCTGTTAACTCCATCCTGCTGCTGCTGAGGCCTTGTCTACCCTCCTGAAAGTTTTCTCACATTAGCTACGCTGGCACATCCTTCTCCTCCTCCTCCACAACATGAAAACAGCTATTGCAAGACACAAGCAACTTAAACCACTCAATCTGGCTGAAAATGTGGAACAAGCTACAGCCTATAGAAGCCACCTTTATTTAACACAGCTGTACCTACATGAGTTATGTGTCTTGGCCCTACAGGTAGAAATGGTCACTGTCTTCACCGACACAGGAACACCACTGTGGTTTTTAAGATGTTCTTGAGCCAGCAGAAAACCCAGGACTAGCAGACAGTACACTAGAGCAACCTGCCTGCAGACCAGGACAGTGTGCTGGCAGGTACGTTGATCTGCTTGAAGGAGGCTCTACAGAGCGATGTGTCAGGCTGGATCAAGGGGCCAACGGCAGTGGGATGAGGATTAGCAGGGCCAAGGGCTGGGTCCTGCACTTGGGTCACAACAATCCCTTGCAACACTCCAGGCTTGGGGAATGAGAGGTTTAGGTTGGACACGGACATTTATTTCCTGAAAGGGTTCTGCAGGCCTGGCCCAGGCTGCCCAGAGCAGGGGTGGAGTCCCCCTGATCCCTGGAGGGGTTTCCAAGCCATGGAGATGTGGTGCTGAGGGACACAGGGCAGTGGTGCCCTGGCAGTGTTGGGGGAATGGGTGGAGTCGATGATCATAAAGGTCTCTTCCGACTAAAACAATTCTGTGATTCTATGACATATGTATCATATTCACTTACCACCCAGGTTTCTTATCACAGAACAACAGAATGATTTGGGTTGGAAGGGACCTTTAAAGCTCATCTAGTCCAACTCCCCTGAAGTGAGCAGGGCCATCCTCATCTAGAGGATGTGCCCTAAAACATCATTACTTAATTTGTTTAATCAGCGACTCTGCAAATCACGTTCTCTCCGCTGCTGCTGGGGAGTGGATCTTTTTCCACACCTGGTTCCTTAGCAAACAGTGCTCTGGGGGATGTTCTCATCCGAGCAAAACCCTCATCTTGCACTTGCCTAGCCAGAGGAGCCCATTTGTGATAATCTGCTCCCTGCAACACAACATTTGTGCCTAATTCAAGCGGGCACATAAACAGCTGCTTCCTTCAGCACTGTTCTGTGGGCAGCTGGGAAAGGAGGGGAGGAAAAATCATTAAAAAATAATGTAAAAAAATAATAATCAAAGCTCCCTCCTATGGTCACCACAATCTAACAAGAACTAGCGGCACAAATAAGATGTTGCTAGATTTCAGAGGCAGTAGAGATGAGTCAGTACACACTGGGAGAAGGTTTGACATGGCAATTTTTCAGTGGCTATCTGCACGTTAAATACTGGCCTTCGCTGGCAGCCTGTCTGCCTGAGACGAAGGGGCTGCAGGACATTTGGGCAGCCAGAACAATGAACATTGAAAATAACACACTGGACTCCTAGGCTAGGCCTGACTGATGGTATTAAGATACTAGCTCGGAATATTTCATTTGCATACAACAAAGATGCAGCTAGTGAGCATTCGGGGCTGGGGAAGGAGACGTCATTGCCCTTGTGCTCTTCTTTCACCAGAGGCCAATGGGCAGCCCCTCAGGACACAGCAATGCAGATGGAATGATCCATATATTGGTCTGCTGCTTTGGTGTACACACAGAGATTCATTTCTCCCTGGGGTACCCACTTACCAGATCAGAAAGGCCAATCAGTCTTAATGTTTCCCTCCAAACAAAAAAATCATAAAAAATAAAAGAGTCAATATCTTATTATCCTAAAATCTTGAAAAACAGAAAGATGCCCTAACGGAGTCATGAGAGCACAAGGTAAATCTGTAGCAGGAGAGATTAATGCTCATGAGCACCGAGGTTTTCTTACTCTTTCCACAACGCCCAGTTGCAGGACTGAAGCATTGGTGGGGAATACTGGTGGCACTGGGCACACAAGCCAGAGGAGATTCTGTGCAATGCATCCAAGCCTCTCCCTTCCTGCATTTAATAAATAAGTAAATAAATAAATCAAACCAGGAAATACACCCATTTCCCTCTCCACTCCCGAAACACTTCTCTCCCAAGTTAAGAACAAAGTCACAGCTTAAAAAAAAAAAAAAAAAGACTAAGACAATTTGGTTTCTTAATATGGCCCTGTTTATTTTGGAGCATTTCCATGTTGCTTTTACAAGCTCCTCACTCTAAACACCAGAGCAAGAAATGCTCTTTTGTTAAGAAATCAAAGCAAAGATCCTCACAGAAGGTCCCAGTAGCTGAGGCTCAAAGAAACACGACCAAATAGAGAGAAACCTCTTGCAAAACCCTCTGGGGCACCATCCTTTCTCTTGATGCCATCTTTCCTCTTGAAACGAAAAACCACCAACCTATCCCCAAAGCTTTCATTTTGACAGTTTTTATATTATACACATCGTATTATCAAATATCAAGAAGCTCCACGGACACCTCAAGGTACTCGCACACATCGGTTAAGACCAAACCCAACGCCGTCCCCTCCAGTTTCCTCACCTGGCTGCTCCCCCCAACCCTTGCTAAGCCAAATGTCTCCTCTGCACAACAAAGCCAATTCTTCTGAATTCAGGAGAGATGCAATAGGATTTTCTTGAGGCTATTCAGAAGGCAGCTACCACATAATGCAGCCTATTTAAAGAGGCTTTGCTTTAGTCAAATTTAGTAATTTAGGAGATTGAAGAGCAGCGTCCGCTCAAAACCAACCAGCCTGCCCAGGAGCTGCTGTCCCTGATACACTAGACCGGTCTTGATGTTGCAAGGACAAAGGTTTTCATCTTTTGAGAACATTTATCAGCAGATAATGAGAAATTAGAATTCCAATTCACTCAAACGTCAACTACTGAAGTTTATCTTACAAGCAGTGTTAAAAAAAAAGAAAAAAGAAGTCCTCGCACGTCAGTAAAATTGTTCGCTTGGAACATTGAAATAAACAGCCCTGAGAAGCAAAAAATATAAAAATATAGTCAGCAATTGTACTGGGTTGAATTTTGTAGATTCATTAATTTGGGCACACTCTGCCCTGGGGAGAGGGATGAGGCTCTGGACCCCATTCCGCTGGGAGCTTGCTGAGAAATCCTGCAGAGCAATCCCAACTCCCTCCTTGGGCTTTAACTTTTCCAGAGCAGCATTTTAATATGTGCCAAGGGAAAGCAGAAACAGGAGCGGGCAAAGCCCATTCCTCCCGCACCCCCAAATAATAACAAAAAGGGATCTACCATGTTCTACACGAACTCTTACCAATGCTTATAAATACTAAAAGGGTGGGGGTCAGGAGGATGGGAACAGTCTTTTTTCAGTGGTGCCCAGTGACAGGACAAGAAGTAATGGGCACAAACTGGAGCATAGGAAGTTTCATCTAAATAAGAAGAGGAACTTCTTTACTTTGAGGGTGATGGAGCCTGGAAGAGGCTGCCCACAGAGGCGGTGGAGTCTCTATCTCTGGAGTCATTCCAAACCTCCCTGTACACGATCCTGTGGGACCTTCTCTAGGTG
>WEIS01044426.1:0-13662 GCA_013389965.1 Todus mexicanus
TCTCAAGATGTTGTCCACCCTATCCTCCTGGTGCTGTGTCAGCCCTGCTCAGCAACAGTCACAACACTAGTGTCTTATCAAGCTGTGGGGACACTAACTCCTGCCCACCCAAACCCAATACAATACAGAAGGCCACAATGCAAGTAAACCTTTCAACACAGGAAATGATTATTCTGAAAAAAAAAACCATTGGGTCCATAGGACAGTCAGCTCACCCTCAGCTGTCTGTGAAACACTTGGACCAAAAGGAAAGAGAAAATCACTGAGTGCAAGGAGAGAACCTGACAGATCCTCCTGAGTTGGAGCAGGGCTACACTATCTCCCCTGCACTGGGCTTCGTGACTGCTAGCAACGTCTCATTGACAGTCTGAGTGGTGATGAATGGGAGAGGACGCAAATAAAATTCAGAAGAAAGACTGTAGTAATGCTTCCCTCTGAAAGAGTCCCAAGAACTCACTTTAAGAAAGACTTTGATAAACCCATGAGCAGCATACAAGAAAAGTTAAGTTTGATAATTGTGAGCTCTCCAGTCCATTAGCCAGGTTGTATAACAGGGTTCAGTGAGTGGAAATAGAAGATACACTAACTCAGACAGGGAATATGGAATTTAAATTTAACAAGAATGTAATTTAAAATACCAATTAAACTAGAAATATTACTGTTTTGCTGGTGTACCTTATGAGCTTCAGTTTCTCCACTGAAGATACAGTTTATCAAAGAACATTATAAATCTGATTTTTTTATACTTCTAAACAGCTTAGAAATCTCGGTAAAATCGAAGTGGAGGCTACATATGTAGCTCATATTAGCTTTAACAGTCATGCAAACTGCAAGACAAATTCCATGAAGCTCCCAGGCCCACTGAGAGCTGAATGAGCATTATTGTGAAGAGTTTTAAACAGCCCAAAGGCTGAGACAGCTCAAGTTTTTAGCCAGTGGAAAAACAATCACTAAAAAGCTTAACACTCTATAAGCTGATTTTTATAACATCATCTCTAAATCATTGATTATATTTTCTTCTCTTTACTGCCTTCATCTTTATTTCAAGACAGCTGTTTAAAATCAACGCCTTTACTGGAAACCTTATTTAAGTTGACTATAGACCTGCAAGATCTGTGCAAAGGCTGGTATTGCTGAACTCATGAACTGAAGAAAAATGCAGAAGAATTCAGACTGCAGAATGTCATGTATTGCTCTGTAATTTGCCTTGACAGATTTGAAAAGACTATTAACAGATATGAGAAGGCTCCAGGTGTACTTATGGACTGGAGGATGAAACAAGTCAGCGTGAAAAGATACTGTTTTCTTTCCTAAGAATATGCAGAGAGGGCAGAATTTTTAAGAATTCTCCCCTTGGTACCTAAAAAAAAGGCAGGTACAACAGTATAAAAAAAAAACAAAACCCAAACCATTCATTTATGATATGGAAAATGTATTATGAAAAAAAAAAAAAAGGAAAGAAAATATCACAGGATTAAAGAATCACAGAAGACATGAAGAAGAACATTTAGTCCTGCTCAAGTAGGCTAGAACCAGTTGCTCGTCTCTCTGGGCAACTTGTTTCAGTGTTTGACCACCTGCACAGTAAAAAGATATTTTCTTGTATTCAGATGCAAGTTCCTCTGTTTGGCTAAATGCCTCTTGCCCTCTCACTAGACAACACTGAGAAGAGTCTGGCTCCGTCCCCTTTTGCCCAGTCAGATATTTAAACATCTTCTCTGTGTTGACCAGTTCTAGCTCTCTCAGCCTCGCCCTGTATGTGAGACGCCTCAATCCCTTCATCATTTTCACAGTCCTTCACTGGACTCACCCCAGTAACTCCATCTCTCTCTTGTATTGGGGAGCCAACAACTGGACCAAACATTTATAAATCCATGTGGACTGTTGAGAGTCACCTTCTTATCCTTCATGTGTCTGGAAATGATTTCCAGGATTATTTACCCCATCTTCTTCTCAGAGATCAAGGTGAGGCCAAGGAGAGTAGCCCTGCAGAGAAGGACTTCGGGGTGTTGGCGGGTGAAAAACTGATTATGAGCCAGCAAAGTGAGCTTACAGGAGACGGTCTTTAAAATACAATCAAGTCTCCTGGACTGCTCTTCTCTCTAGGATCATATCCCATGGAATTCCTCCAAGCAGATACCTGAACAGCCCTAAGATTTCTCTCCCAACATCTGAGATTACAATCCTACTTTTTGTCCTGCTTCATCTTAGCTAGAGGATAACAAGTAAGGAGGGAAGAGAAAGGAACAGGTAAGAAGATGAAATGAAAACTTTGATCATTCTCCTTTGTGGTATTTCTTTTCATACTCCTGCTGTCTTGCTCTTCCTTGCTTCTATATGTGCGAAACACTTCACATACTTCTTATAAAATAAAGATATATTTGGAAGTAAACTTGCCAGATTCCTAAGCCTATTTTAAAAACGGAATTCCATGCATATCATCTCAAGTATAGAGAACATTTTAAGACAAATTTTTCTAGGTACAGAAGTTTTATTTGCTTGATGGCAACTGAAACATTTTCAGATTAGTTTCTAACAGATACATTGCAATAAAACGTGCACAACATTGTCAGCTACACCCCTCTTAATCCATGGCTCAAATAAAATATATTCCACATGAATGCCAGCGAAGCACTGGGAACCTTGCCAAACCAAAACCATAAGATATTGTACATTTAATTCCTTACAGTGGAAAGTCAGGGGAAACTCTCTTATATTATTTAAACTGTATTATTTGAAAATTATGCTAATCTCTTGAATGCTGGGGTTGAAATATGTCTTCCATTCAAAATCTGGATATGATATCATGAAAAACAGGTGAATCATTTTCCTAACATTTAAGGTATACAGTCTGATGACACGTAAGTGTTTTTCTGGAAGACTGTAGAATCACTTATTTGATGGAAGTTCTTGCCCTCTCCTTCCCTGTGTTTCTTTTTACATCCCCATGACCTGCATATTTCTTCTATTTCATTGTTTGTATTCCCTTCCTAGAGATTTGTGCCTTCACCTTATTGTTAAATTCTGAAATATGAAAAATCTCCTATGCAGTAAGTACAGACTAAGAGGAAAAGACAGGAGCAGCAGTGGCACACACACAGTATAACAGACATCACAAACAGACTGATCTGGAATGAAATAGCTTCTTCCACATTTAATTAATCTTAAGAAAATTAAGATAGGTAAAAAATCCTGGAACTTCTGAAAAAATCGATTTTGGAAATACCATCAAAGAGCTTTTCTAAAGTAATGTTTGCTCAGTAGATGTGGTAGCTACTTGGTGGGACTACTACTCTCTTCAGTTTCCTTGCTATTTGATTTCACCATACTGTTGCCTAATATTCCAGAATCCCTGGCTCCAGTCAGTTCTGGAGCTTCCAGAGTTTAAATACTGTGATGTTCTTGATAAAATCATGCTTTCCAGTGAAATCCAGTCTTACCAGAAAGTGTGTTGCTGCTCTATTCCTTCATAACACTGCCTGTAAGAGTTCTCTGAAGAAGGAGTAATTTTGAGCCCTTTCTTTGTATTTGAACAGGACCTTATCTCTTAAGGAACCATTCATTCCTTTCAGTAAGTAGCTCCAAAATAAGCAATGGGGATATGACATCTACTCTGTATCTTCCAGACAGTTTACCTTACATATTTACTTCTCTTATCAGATTCCTTTTCTGTGACTTACTCACTTTCAAAAATTTAGCTGATTAAACTACAGAAGACATTAATCAGTCATGCATTAGGCTCATGTCTCCTTGCAGAAACCCCTCCAATATATCAATATTCTTGTGAAGCTCTGGTCACCAGGACAGAGACATTTTCCACTGCCAGTGTCCTGGTTTGGGTTAGAACAGAACAATTCTGTTCTATGACTTTTACTTTTCAGCTAACTCTGTCTGAAGTTAGCAGCATGTTTACCAGACAGAGCCTGCTTCTAACAGTGATAACGCTCCATGTTTATAGTTAGTACCAAGGATTGGTATGTGAACCAAGGTCACTGCTAGATGTTGTGTACCACACTGGGGGGTGCAGAAAAGTAAAGGCTGCACCTTCAGGGAGGAGCAACCAGGACAGGTGACCCTAAATTGGCCAACAGGGATATGCCATATCCATATACGTCATATTTGGTATAAAGCTGAGGGATCACGAGGGTCTTTCTCTCTCTTACCCCTTCTTCTGGCCCTTTCACCATTTTAGTTTTCCCTGAGATCAAGGTGCTCTCTAGGCTTCGGGATTCTTCCTCATTCGGTTTGGCCTTGGCAGCTTCAGCTTTGCCCTGAGGCCTCCAGCCCCGGTCTCAGCCGCCGGCTCAGGCCTTGGCTGGGCCCCAGGTTCTGGGCCTCATCCCTGAATCCAGCTCCCGGTTCCCGTCTGCTGCTGGGCCCTTCCACAGCATCAGTGGGGACGGGGACAGATTTACCATCGGGTGGGCTGGGTTTGGTGCTGGTTTTGTACATATTTGTATATATTTACCTTTTATTATTACTGTTATTATTATTTTCATGTTTTAGTAAAGCTGTTCTAGTTTCCTTTCCTACTTGATAAGTCTCTCTCCTTAATTTCCTTTCTTCCCTTTTTGGGTGAGGAGGGGGAGAGAGAATTCTGTTGCAGATTTGGGGGGTGCCCTGACCCCAAACCATGGCAGCCAGTTACTTTGATATTTCATATAGAGTAGAACACGAGAGAGAGCTTGCTTTCCTGTGGATTTCTGAAGCAGTTTGTATCTGTCAACTAAAACTAACCCCAGATTTATGAGGAGTTATCTTCTTTCCATGCTAATATAGTAATGGCTCTTTTAAAATATTTATTTAATTATTATTATGTTTTTAACCTTGATATAACACCAGTCAACCTGCAGAGTTATTAATCTTTCCACAAATCTATCTGCTGTAACTGATCTCTCCATGCACCCTGTGTCTATGGGTAATGGGAGAGCCTGGGGGCAACTCTGACCCTTTTTCTACCTTTGTTTCACACTAGTTTGCTTAAAAGAGGCTGAGTTATTTCTTTGTGTCTGATTTCTCAAAACGGAAAAGTCTGTCATAGTAATGGCTTTAGTCATGATCATGGTCAGGAGGAGTCAAAATTTGTTACAAGTAATGGGAAAACTTTTAAATATTACCATCTCCACAGCTTTTTCACTACTGCCAGTGTTAGTCTTAAGAAACATTCCTTGCATAGACCATGGTCCTACTCAGATAAGACAAGATAAAGAGATTCAGAATTTCATGTAGTCCATAAAGACATACTTACTTTCATGATATACAACTCAACCATGGGAGAAAATTCCTTTGGTACTGTAGGAAGTCCTCTGTTTCAAAGTAATCCTCTATTTATTATTTTTTTTAATACATATGTGTACTTTTTTTTTTTTTTGGTCAGAACCTTGTGGACTTTTGACAATTTTTGTACATTCTTTTGGCTTTTTTTCCAGCAGTAACATTAATTATTTTTTTTTTAATATGTGACTTTTTTTTTCTGTTTTAGCGGTCAAACTGAGCAAAAGAAGAGTATCTGAGCACTTCCTGAAAGCTTGGAATATTCAGAAGCTGAGATGAAGCAACAGCATGCAAACATTGCAAACAACAGGGTGTGCACAAGTATTGCAATGAAAATATCTTTTATCTGAAGTCATCCTTTGTTTATTGCTGTCTAATATGTAGCTAATATACCCTACTTTTTGTAGAAAGACACATAATTTCTGGCTGTAAGCCTTAGATTTTCTTACTGTATTAGTATTACTTGAGTCACAAAACAGCTCTTACAGCTGCACTCTACTACTAAGGGAAATATTCTCACAGCGTTTGGTCATGTGATCAAGCTATTGTTTAAATCATGTTAAAAGGTCTAACACAAGGAAAAAAATTGCTAAAACCTGATGGAATGTCATTATGAAATGTAATTAGCTTCAGTGAGTCCATTTTTTTTTCTGTGCTGCTCAAGTCTGTTCATTGCTTACAGGGATGTCCATTTTTCAGATGAATCTCTCTGAGTGAGTCATTTTAACATGCTCAATTTCAGAGCTGGCAACTCTGATGACAAATTTTAGCTACACTTTTCACCTTTCTCTTGGAATGAAAACCATGCAAGATGTGGCATGCAAAATGGGCTCAGCTTTGTAGAAAGTGCTATAGTGATTCAGCACTATTAATATCAATCAGAATGAATATGTGAAACATGATGTACATCTTTATTTTTGACAATATTCACGTACTGGAGTTCACAGAGCAAGAGGATAAAAAGCTATGAGAGAAACCAGTCAAAAACAGATTAAAAAAGAGTGCTATGGATATGAAATATTCAGCAAGGGACAGAAAGCTTTGCTGTAAGGTTGTGAAGCTTCAACAGAGATGTCACCAGCTCTGTAGAGATATGAAGAGGATAGATGCCTTGACAGCACTATACTCTGGTTGCTGAATGATTTACTATCCAGAAAATGTTAGTCAAGGAATAGTTGGTCTGAAGTGTTTTGTATTGTCTCAGACAGAACAGCCACATTTAACACAAACTCTTACATAGTGTCATTTGTGAGCATTTTGTGGAAAATGACAGGTTTACAGAGAGGAGTATTTCCTTGGGCAAGAAGAATTTATTCAACACATGCACAACTATTATTGTTCAAATCTGAATTACAAGCTGATAAAGTTAAGGTTTCACATTAACAGTTTTCTTCATTTTGGCTTACTATAAGGTTACGATGGAAGAAGAGGGTATTTCACTGTCCTAAAAGAGACCCATGTATGGAAAACTGAAGCTTTGAGACTGACCCTTGGTTAAAAACCCATTTTCCACGGACATCTTGCACGTTGCTGCTACTTGGCATCCTTCTTGGAAAAAAAGCAACAGCAAACAGGATCCAAAGAGCCAAACACTTTCCCCTGCCATCCAGAGCTGGCCATAAGTAGCTAGCTCCACATATGTTCAGAGTAGCTGGGAGCCTGGGGCAGGCAGCCTGCGACAGAGACACACTTGCACCTTTCAAAAAAGGTCCAGGGACTCAGTACCACAGCACCTGTCTCACAGCAGCACTGGCTATGGCATGTGAGCTCAGTAGTTGTCTATGCCTGTGGATGGAGCAAGAAGAGGACAAGGGTGATGCAGGCTGGGTCTACAGGAGCCAGGAGGACCTACTCAGAGGCAGAATTTGACCCATGTCTTGACAAGCCTCCTGACATTGGACCCTTCTGGTGTCAAGTGCATCTCTTGGCCTTGAAAATGATCAAAATAAATGTCATGGTTAAAAAACCCAACAACAAACCAAACAAAAATCCCCAAACCCAACAAATAACATTAACACCATTTCAGTTGCAAATACATTTACCTAAAATAAATATTCAAGAAATAAAAACATCTATTTGAAAAATGAGTCTATCACTGCACTAATGGTGGTTTATTAAAAAACCCAAAATAGATAAAATGTAATCTATGGGATTGAAAGCAGAAGTGAAGGATGAGACAGGAAACAGACTCTAGGATTGAAAAGAATGTACTCCTGATCATGAGTGCATATGAATTGCATGTATTTTCTAGGAAAACTCCTTCTTTACCAGTTACCTCATTTCTCTTCTTCATTGTCTATGAAGGATGTTATTACATAGATAGCATTTCTACAATAGCAGACTCTAGTAGAATTCACACTAACAATATGCATATTTTTTACCGAGATCCAATAGGCAAGAGAGAAAAGATGGCAAAAAAAAAGAAGAAAAAATAACACCTCTTTTTCACAGGACATTGTAACTGATAAGTGTTAACAGGGAAACATTTCAGACAGATCTTTTGGTAAACTGATGTAAATAAAATCCATTAAGTGTGTTAAATGTAAAGACTTCATATTCTTGTCTTAGGAATCCCTCAGAACGCAGATGATATAATTATGCTGTCCTGGTAATTTTTCATAGGTTTCAGCTATTGGTCTTTCTGAGGGAAGGGCGATGAATCAACAGGATTACCCACATCAGATATTGGAGTCTAAATAGTCCTTTTTCATGATTTGGCATAGATATCTTTATGTTCCGCAGTATAATCATGGTTTAAGGGGTAAATGTAACATACCTGCAAAATTAAAAAGCAGAATCCTGAAAAGTCACTCACAAAATCCCAGTAACTTGTTTATAGAAGATATGAAGGTAGGTTGTTAGAATAGAGAGGAGATTATATTTAAAGCTGCAGAAGGAGGCATCTGTGAGGTAGAATGGTTTGTGGATCCTGCTCATTACATTATTCTAAAGAGTCACCTATGTTACATACTGTCCTGGTTTGGGTTAAAACAGAAATTCTGTTCTATGATTTTTACTTTTCAGTAAGTCTGTCTGAAGTTAGCAGCATGTCTACCAGACAGAGTCTGCTTCTAACAATGATGACCCTCCATGTTTATAGTTAGTACCAAGGATTGGTATGAACCAAGGTCATTGATAGATATTGTGTACCACACTGGGGGGTGCAGAAAAGTAAAGGCTGCACCTTCAGGGAGGAGGACCAGGACAGGCGTCTCTAAATTAGCCAACAAGATATTTCATATCTATATACATCATATTCAGTATAAAGCAGAGGGATCACGAGGGTCTCGTTTCTCTTGCCCCTTCTCTCTTGGCCTTTTCGCCATTTTGGTTTTCCCCGAGATCGAGATGCTCTCTCGGCTTCGGGATTCTTCCTCACTCGGTTTGGCCTTGGCAGCTTCAGCTTTGCCCTGAGGCCTCCAGCCCTGGTCTCAGCCCCTGTCTCAGGCCTTGGCTGGGCCCCAGGTTCTGGGCCGCATCCCTGAATCCAGCTCCCGGTTCCCGTCTGCTGCTGGGCCCTTCCACAGCATCAGTGGGGACGGGGACAGGTTTACCATTGGGGGGGTTGGGTTCGATACTGGTTTTGTACATATTTGTATATATTTACCTTTTATTATTACTGTTATTATTATTTTCATGTTTTAGTAAAGCTGTTCTAGTTTCCTTTCCTAATCGATAAGTCTCTCTCCTTAATTTCCTTTCTTCCCTTTTTGGGTGAGGAGGGGAGAGAGAGTGTTCTGTTGCAGATTTGGGGGGTGCCCTGACCCCAAACCATGACACATACATATAAGTATTTGGTAACGGTGGGCATGATGACTCTGTATCTGTGCACATTGTTCATGAAGAAATAAAATAGGATAATGCTATATTATTCCTCAAGGTGAATATTGCCTTAATTTTAGAGAAGAATTACTCCTATAAAATAACTTCGTATAAGTGCTTTGATTTTTTAAATTTTTTGTTATAACTTAGTTCAAAATTCAGCTAGCCAGAATCCAACATCATTATTGAAAGGTCCTTACCACTATGCCCTAATTTCATGATCTTTTCCAGTTTTCAGAAATGCACTAAACCTGCAAGTGTAACTTATTGAGTTTCCAAGATCTCTGAGGAAAACAGTTAAGTTACTGAGGTACTTAAATTTAGGGGAAAATTTCAGTCAAATAACTTAGCAGAGAAGGATAACATTTTAACTGACTGAATTTTTGTTTTAAAGACTAACCAAAAAATAGGTCCTCTGAGCTATGAAGACATACTTTTCAAAATGTCTTTGGATGGTTCCGTTTTTTATGCTTTTTCCCTATCCTTTTATGACATTTTTGTTGCTATAAAATAAAATAGAATGAATAATTTCATGTATTAGTTTCTCTTATTACCCACCCCAAAACAATCATATTTCATATCTTTCCTTCATTTTTCTCTTTGGACTCCAATTTTCCAAAGGTTAAGAAAGGAAAAACAGAAAAGAAAACGTGGAAAAAAAGTTGAATGTTTTAATTTTATTGTTCTCAGCTGGTAAAGTAGTGGTGGTAGGCATGACTTTAGTATTTTATTGTTGAAATTGAGACCAAAAGTCTAAATCTTTAAACATTTTACAAAACAAAAGCTCTAAATCCAAAATATTTTGTTTCATCATTTCATAGTAATAAAGCACTTCAGAGTTCTTCTTTGTGTGCACTGGTGTTCACTTGCTTTGAGTACAGTTCAATCCATTTTAATGCTCTTCTTCCACTGTGCTTCCAGGCAAATGCATCTCTGAGGCATCCTCCTGCTCTTTGTGTACATAGACACAAGCCACAAGGAGGTGCAGTCTTCTCCTTGGGCACAGCTGCCCAAGGAACTTAGCAATGTGGTTCCCATGGAGTACCATACGGGTTAACCAGAACTAAAAGAGTTGAGAGGCACAGTAGGCTGCAAGTCAGTGTAGTTGTAGCTAGAAAATGGGGTAGGAAACACCAGGATTTCTACCACGATTTTTAAGCTTCTGAGTAGCTGCAGCAGAGATGAGCACAGACTTTGTGCAGCTTTATCCCACCAGCCTGTCTACTGGGGCCTAGGGTGCAGATGGGACAAGCACTCATGTCTGTCTACAGCCACAGGGCACCATTAGACAGACACAAGACCCTCAAGCCTTTTCTAGAAAGACCTTCCTATCATCACATCCTGCTCCTGTAACAGTATAAATATTTGCTACCAGCTCTAGGCTTTCCTTTGCAATTACAGTATAGATGCAATGCCAGCGGAGCAGGGAAATCTGTGAATCTTGAGGATGTCTCTCTTCTGGATGTGATGAAAGTAATCTGGGACTCCTTGGGAAATCTTAGTATACCAAGGATTAAGGAATGAATGTTCAGGAAAAGGAAATATTTTTTCCTTATCCATTAAACTGTGAAGAATCAGACCCTGCAACCTAGTGGAGAGTTATTATCTAAAATGTATGGGTCAATGTGATCTTCTGAAGAGTCAAACAATGAGCACTGGCTGCTTAGAGGGGGAAACCAATGCTCCTACATGAAATGGTAGCTGGAAAAGTACCCCTCCATAGCAAGTCATATACAACCACTTCGAGCATGGCATGTCCTGCTCTAGAAAATATACAAGTCTCAAAGTCTTTCCACTATCAGAAAACAAATTTGTCCTTAGCTATGAAAAATATTTTTCTCTTTACAAATCTTATTTTGAAAGACTGCCTTTCATTGCTTAAGATAGTGTCAGCTACATTAGCCATGAAATTTTGAGGTTAAGTAAAAATGAATAATCTGGCTGAATATTTTAAAGTATTTCAGTGTAAAAGTAACTGGATGATTCATAATTATGAGCTTCAGCTGCAATTATTTCTCACTTTTGCTCTTAACTGTGAGTCGTGAGAATGTCTGAATTACTTTTCAGCCATGAAGGAGTGAAATGTACTCCTAATGGACAACACGAGAGTCACACATACCATATCCATTCTCAAAAATAGAGTTCTCAGTCTCATTGCTATGAAATTTCAGTCCTTCCACCAGTTTTCGTGTGCCAATCAGCTTTTTGCTCAGTGAATAATTCCATTCACCTCATCAAGGAGGTACAAACGGCATGGGGAGCTACCCATCATGACGGCACCAGGATGTGGCCCTAACAGTGATGGCATAATGCTCGCAAAATACTGTATAACCTCCTTAAGCTGATTTCTCTTACTGTTTCTTCAGGTTTCACTGAATCCTTGCAAAGGCTCTCTTGTACCTTTATGATTAAATGTGTCTCCAATCATTACTGCAAGGTCTTTTTTTCCAAAGAGGAAATTTTAAACTGTAAATTGCAAGACTCTCAAATTTCACAGCCATGGTTTCATTTTAAGCTCTCACTGTGGCTTGTGTAATCCTTCATGTTTGTTGTTTGCCTGCCTCAAGTGTAGGGAGTTCAACAAGATTCCTCCTCTGAACCATATTACACCATTTCTATTAAGAAAAACAAATTTCAGGACCACAGGGTTGTTATGACTCAGCTTTGATCCTGAGGATCTTTGTTTCACAAAATAAATGCTTCCCAATCTAATGTCTGAAAATGCTGTCTAATTAGTGTTCCCTTGCAAACTGAGAGGAAAACTATTGTCACAGTGTTGTCTCATTTCATACTCTTTCATTGATGTGATGTTGATGAGCTGTAACCTTGTGTACTTTTAAAAAGCAAGAAATATCCCTTTGTTACAGCTAACAGGCACAGCTTTCGGGGCAATGAGTACTTCGATCTCATGAAAGTCAATGGGCATGAGTCTGAAAGAATCAAATCATTCTCATATGGGGAAAATTAGGTGCACAGGCTTATTTAACATTTCCATTACAGATACCGCTCAGCGGCCCCAAGCAAGAGGTCCTGTTACACTAGAAGATCTGCAAGACAGCACACAAAGTTCCCACCTCACATTCCCTGACCCAAGAAGGTGGGTGGCAGACTGAATGTGAAAGTGAAGACACAGATCCAGATATATTCATTAGCAGCTTTTGAAAAGAAGTAGCAAACAGCATCCATCTGCATCTTTTCTTCAGCTTTAAGTGGATATTTTTCCCAACACTGTATGAGAGAAGCATGCAGGGTATCTGAATCAGCTCACAGAGAGGATGGTTAGTGCCACACAAACAGGATGAGAAGCTGGTTATTCAGAGCTGCTGCTGAAAGAGTAGTTAGAAGAAGCTGGCACCCCTGGCAGGGAAGAATGAATGCCTGCTTGTATCTAAAAGCAGCTGTCAGACAGGAAAGCAGACAGCAGGTTCTCAGCTTGTTTCATTTCATTTTCACAGCTACATAATGGAAACAAAGAAGAAATTATGTCATCTTTAAAAATATGCAAAAATAAAAAAGTAAGACAGGCATCCAAATGTTTCTTAGAAGTAGTGCAACCTGGACACAATTTACAGCATGTGTTTTGCAATTATTTATTCAAGTCAGTAGTAAATTACTAGAATCATCTGTCAGCATAGTTTGATATCGAGTATGGGAGGATAGTACAACCTCATTGTCAAGAAACCCAGCTGCATTTATTTCTAATGTTTCCTATAGCCAGAATATCACATACATGCCAGCAAGAAATGTTTTACACGAGCTCCATTAATCTGAGATTATATTCACACTACAGTAAAAAAGATTAGAAAAAACTCACCCTCCAGAAACGTCCACCTATTTTTTTTGTAGGTAAGTGTATCTTAAAACTTTCAGGTCTCTAATCTAAAATGACACAATATGCCATGCCAATGGCTCACACAGAAATATCCCAAGTTATGGTTTAATGAACAGTATGATAGTATGAAAATTTTTCATTTGTTGAAGAATTCATATATCCAAACTGTCTGGAAATGCCTCTCCAGTACAGTGGTCACAACTCAAGAGATCCCCTTTACATCCTCACCACCTCACTGAGAGCACACCCAGACATACTCTGAACTTCCCAAGCCCCTTGATGCGTGAAAGGCTTAATGTCCACGGAGGCACTAGGCACTCAGGCCACCAACTTCACAAGTCTTTGTATCCCTCTATGAGGGAACCAGAGTCATTGACTCTGGCTGCTGTCATTCCTGGCAAAGGTCAGCGGCATAACTGGAGGAGGCAGAGTCAAACCCTTCAGGTGAGGACATCTCAGTATGTACTTAAGGACTCATTTCCTGTGCTCTTGGATCCCAGCCTGAGCACTGCAAGAGTGCCAGTCCTGAGGTGGTCTAGCCAGCGAGGAATTTAAACAAGCAGCTGTTTTGGCTTTCAGCCTGCCATGAGACTATTTCACACAACACAGAGGATGAAATCCATGAGTAGTAGATTATCATTTTGGTCAAACCTTATCCTCAGTCAAACCTTAGCTTCATGTCAATTTACCTCACCTTGCTGGTCTCTTAAGAGGATACTTCGGCAATGGACCTA
>WEIS01044427.1:0-10626 GCA_013389965.1 Todus mexicanus
GCCACCACACTCCTACCACAGTTTAGGTAAACCAAGCAATTATTCTGTTACTAAGTGTAATTAATGCCTAATGATTTGCTTTGATTAATAGGACAATCAGCATCTGCTCCTAGAAATAGGGATTAGTAACCCAAGCCGTCTCTAATATTAGAAGGCAGGGGGTTCTTTTGTACTCAAATCTTTTTTCCACATTTATCTCAAAGCAGAGAAGAAAAGCTCTGTGCTATGCCCTAAGAGCAGAATAAAGGCAAGGTAGTGAATTTTGGGAAGCACATAGAGAAAACCTTACAATGTCTTCATGAATTTGTGGCTTCGAGTGTAACCTGCACCTCCATCCTTTACGATCTACTTCTCTGTAACTTTTGCAGGCAGTTACAGCGAAAGCACTTAAGATTTTGCACCTTCTAGGCAGTGGAGGCTTCTCCTGGAACAGCAAGTTGAACTAAATAAGAATCTACGGTTGGTATTTCTGTGTCGCTGATTATCACTGAATATTCCCTCAGTTTAGGAAACAATGGGCTGGCATGTTTTAGAGAACGCAGTCATTTTTCTAAATCTCCTGATTAGTTTCTCAATCTTTTTTTTTTTTTCTTTTTTTTTGGTCCTGTATGGCTGGGGAATTACAAGATACAATGAAGCTGCCCAGCTAATCGTTCTTCATCATCTTCTATTGATCCTAAAGATAGAGATGGAGCGCAGTTAGATGCAAACACTAATCCAATCGTATAACAGACATCCCCATATGGTTAGTCACCGGCTTTGCCTTAAGCCAATCAATAATCACTTTGGCGAAGAAAAATAAGTTTGGATTTTTTTGGTCGTTGTTGAAAGGCTGGTTGTGAGATATTTGGGCTTGAAATGCTTCGTCTACCAGGTGATACCCAGGTGTTATGGACTTCTCAGTCACTTCAGCACTCCTTCAAAACCAGCGCTTGCGCTGGCTGGTAGATGGCCAAGGAAATGGTTCTCATTACTGGGATTACTACAGAGCCAAGGACAGAATTAACTTGAGCCACAAATCTTGCTTCGAAAAGCCTTTTAAAGAGACTGATCACCTTGTAAATGGGTTGGGCTTTCATTGTAATACAAACAAAAAATATCCCTGGAGAAACGTTGGCAGTACAAGGCATTGAACACAGGAGGTATGTGATGCCGACTCACCCGGAGACTTTCTTATTCTCTGGTCTGTGGCTGAATGTTACAAGATTGGAGAGCGAGTCCTTAGTAGGCACCTGGGAAGCACTTGGCTTATTCTACTCCTGGATGCTTTCACAGAAGCGTTCATCTGCTGTGATACGTGCAGTGCTGAATACAGTGAAGAGACGCCGTAAATGCCCATGTTCCACTTGGCTCTGCTTCAGCCCCTCTCTGAGTTTGGTAGAGAGTTGACTCCCCTGTTTGGTCTCAGGCCGTACATATGTCCTCTGTATCTGTCCCTCTGGGTCTAGACACTCTATTTAAATTCTGTCGCATAGGAATTCATGCTGCAATTGCAGAGGGACTCCAGCAGGTCAGGACTGGTGATTAAACATTCACCTGTACGTTCCATTTAATCCAGTGAATAATTCTCTAATACCAAATACTCAATATTCACAATGAACTGCCTTTGACCGGATGGGAGCTGAAACAAAATCATTGCAATAAACTTAAAAAAATAACATCAAATCCCTGAACACGTAATGGAATTAAGACATGCTGGGAGATGCCGTACTTACCATATATTAATTAAATACATTGTATACTAAAAATTATTTCTTCCCTTGGCTTTATTTCCTCTTGGCTTGTACCTTTACCCAGATAGACTGTCCTGTTCCATAAACCTGCATCAGTTACAGGCTTAAGATTTCCAATTCCTTCATAGCCTTTTCTTTTTTGCTCTCATGTGGCTTTACCACGCTTTTTGGATGTACGTTTCCTCCTGTTGCTTGCCGTGGTGCTGAGATTTAGGGCTTTATTTCATCTTCTGGAGTCAAAGTTCCCTTGTCATCTTCTTATTTTGTTATGCAGACATGATCATGGAAGCCGGACATTTACTCTCGTATCCTTCATTAGAACTAAGTTTTGCCTTCATGGTCTGTCTGCAGTGTTTTAAAACCAACAAGTGAGTAACCAGATCATCTTTGCTGTTGTGCAAATCCCAGCTTGAAGTGTTAGTCGTTACGATGTACATTGTAGCTCAGAACCTCCCACAGGATCAGGTAGGAGCTGTGCAAGCACAGTCCTTGCACTAAGGAGTGCAGCCAGGTCTGCTTACTATTAGCCTCCCTCATGTCAACTCTGAGCTGGATGCTGCGCAGATACTTGGGCAGTCTCAGAAAGAGCAGAGTGGTGTTTTTGTGACTCTGCACTAGACCTTCCCCATCGATATTGCTTGCACAGTGCCCATATGCAGAAGTGATTTACCTACAAGCTGGATAATCTGCCAGGGGATAATGGCAAGGAGACAAGGAACGCTCAGAGTACCTAACAAGACGTCGACATTCATAGGTACCTTCCTCCAGCAGGTCTTAAAAAAAAGAGAACCTAAACACTAGCAGGTACCAAGCTCTCAAGATGCCAGAACTTATCGGTGAAAGTTTTTTGTAAGCCAATATATGCACTGCATGCGAAGTAGGAACCCAGCAAATATCACCAGCCTGAAAGATGCTCAAAATCCAGCTTCTGGGCAAAGTCTTGCCCTGTGTGTGTTCTGTAGCTGGAGGATGAGGGACCATTTTGCTTTGTGCTCTCTGATTGCCCCCTGTATTCCTCATTGCACGGTCGTGCGTATTTTTACCTGTGCTGGTAATTAGAGCTGCTTTTTAATTGGTCTTGGCAGCAGCTTGAAGTGGGGAAGTGGGGTTTTTGTTCAGAAATGTCACCAGGAAGTATATTAATGGAGCGATGCCAAAGGTATAAAAAAGCTACAGTGTCCCACATTACAATGGAGATATATTCTTGTGTGCATCCCAGTGCAATCTTTGCAACATAAAAGCAGAGACAAAACACCTATGTTGTGTTTTTTTTTTCCCCTCATTTGAATTCCATCTTTCACCACCCAGTTCCCTTTGCAGATTGGTGAGTAGCAGTTGCTAAATATATGCATAATAGTGAAAACCACTACATAATACATTGCATTGAAAAAGAGTCCTGCCTGGCTTCTAGGTCAAGGGAAGGAATATCTCTTTCTTTCTTAGTTAGCTTATATTCCCATTTGTCTCCTTTTTCTTTACGAAAGAGCTGATGGGGAAGGTCTCCAGCTGAAGGAGCTATTCAGAAAACAGACCTGACATTCTGAACCAAAATACAGGCTACCTCCAAACGTCGTGCCCCCAGTGCTATTAAACAATAATCAAAGTATAATGAAATACATATTTACTTTGAAAACAAAATGCATACAGGTATTTGATGTAAGAAAACCCAAATAACTGCCTTAGAAAAAAAGATCGGTGACAAACGTGTGCAAAATGAATAATTTAGGTAGAGCACAACAAAAAGTAACGCTTGAATCTACGAGAGGAAGAGACAAGAGCCAACAATAGGCAGAGGCATAGATATTTGCATTCTTATTCTATAGAGTCAATGCACAGATAAATGGGGATGAAGGCTTGGAAAGGGCTCCCCCATTTCACCAAAGTGGCGTCAGCAACAGCTTGGTCATAGATATGTCAGTGAGACTCACAACACTGCACAGGCACCAGTCCCCGCATGCCATCATGGCATGTCCCCATGTGCCTCTCTGACATGGATAGTGATTTTAACACCTCCACTGTGTTAAATTAACACCTTCAGTGTGTTTAACACCTTCTTTGTGTTTCAGTCAGAGCTTGGGTGACACTGGGGAGAAGGTTTTACCCTGCGCTATGGGTAAAAGCAGAAAATTGTAGCCCTTAACCAATGGCACACATCCCTCGGATCTATGGCACAAATTCCTTCTTGACCCCAAGCCTGTTGTCAGTTTAACCCTAAGTTTGTGCTACATCACCCACTACCTGAGAGGTTTCTTGGGGTCAGCAGAAGCACCAACTTAACTCACATAAAAAATCCATCCATGTGTGGGTGTTTCAGATGAGGCTGGAGAAGAGGACACCAAGCCCCCAAATTTGTCATTAAAGGTGAAAAAAATCATCTCAGAGTCTTGCAAGTGGTCAGAATTAACCTCAAAGAACATTGGGTGAGGATACTAAAACTACAACGTTGAAGATCTTGCATAGATATGTGCCCATTGCAGGTGAACTCTTGCCTATCCCAAGCTCCAGGGAGCTGTATGAGGCAGATCAAGAAGAGTGAAGGCTTGGGTTCTCAAGTCTCTCTTTGTGGCTTTCGGACCTGCAGAGGAGGTGGTTTTGTCTGACTTGCTGATTTCGTTACCTCCTTCAGACATCCCTTAGTCCAGATGTGGACTCTGTAGATGTGGAAATCGTCGAAGACCAGGCTCCATCCCGCTCCCCCGATGCTGGGGATAGAACATCTGAGTAATGTCTCTTTCTGGGTGACCACTCTGTCGCTGTTTCTTAAAACTGCTCTTTGTGAGGTGATTCCTGAGCTGTAAACAGATCCTGTTGAGCAGCCAGGTAGGAATTACTGGCGTGTGCTCAGGATTCCCAGGCAGCCGTGTCAGGATGTGGTGTTGCTTATCCTGTCAGTCACGGGGATGTAACCACAGAGGATAATGAGAGAGAGTAAAACCAAGCAGGTGGAAAAGGTCTTTGTACGTACTCTTCGTCGCCCTTTAATGTCAGTGAAGAGACAGCCACATCGCAGTTATTAGGACTTCTAGTGCAATGAGCTGGAACACAAATCTTGTGAGGAGTGGCTGAGGGACCTGGCGTTGCTTAGCCTGGAGAAAAGGAGGCTCAGGGGAGACCTTCTCGCTCTTGACAACTCCCTGACAGAAGGTTGGAGCCAGGCGGGGGCTGGCCTGTCTTCTCCTGAGTAACAAGGGACAAGACAAGAGGAGATGGACTCAAGCTGTGTCAGGGGAATTTTTGGGCGGAGTCCCCATCCCTGGGGGTGTTTAAAAGCCGTGGAGATGTGGTGCTGAGGGACATGGTTTAGTGGTGCCCTGGCAGCGCTGGGTTAACAGTTGGACTTGATAATCTTAAAAGTCTCTTCCAGCCAAAACAGTTCTATGATTCCGTGATTCTATCTCCAAGCAGAGTTATTCAGGAGTGGTGACAGCAACCAAGGCCAGTGCAGCTGTGAGATGCTTCCTGGCCCACCACCTAACAGCATCCCTAAGACTTTTGAGCACTGCAGCGGGCTGAGCAGGGCTACTCAAAAGCGAATTATTGCCGTGTATATGAGAGCTCCAGACTGTTGCTGAGACAGGTGAGACCCAGATCAACGGCAGCTTGTGTGCAAACAGACTGGAGTCTGCAGATTTCTGCTTAAAAGTGATGACCTACCGGATTTATACCGTTAAAATCCTGTGTAAGAGTTTTACTGAGTAGCCCAATCTAAGGGCTGTATCCTGCTCTCAGGGATGCGTACACACAGATCCCATCAATACCCATTCACGCTGAACACAGCCGCCTGTTGCCTGACACCAGGACGTCCCAGGGTGATAGGACACTGCAGGAAGGTTCATGTTCTTCAGAGGCTGGATAAGAAATGTTACTGAGCTAAAGAAAACCTCAGCATCGTTAGAATTACCTGCTGTGCTTCATGACAGAGCTGACCGCCTCAGTTCTTGCCCCTGCCCTGCCTCCCAGGTTTAAAACCCCCCAGTGATACACGTATCTTCAGAGCTTCCAGGGGCAAAGCTTTCCTCTGCAGCTTTCATCGCATCTCTCGGTCTCATGTTCACAAGCACCGAATTCATTGTATAATCCACACCCAGGCAGCACAAAGATCATTCTTGACACCAGAGAAAAAGTTAATGTATGAAGAAATAAAAGAATATGTAATTGAGATTTCCCCAGAGCAGAAAGGAGCGGAGAAATCTGCCACCGCGTATCATGCATCTCGCTAACGGATGCATATTCATTCTGCTTGAATGTATTCTGGTAGTTCTTATGTGTTCCTTGCAGTTCCTAACAATTATATCTGATCTCTTTGTTAGGGACAGAAAATGTAGCCTTAATAAGATGTCAACAGACAAGAAGTATAAAGTAATTGCCCATTACGCTATAAATGTGTTATAATCATTTGCCAGAGGGAAAAAAAGTCTAATTGAATGAAAACTCTTGATGGTTTCATTATGCTTCTATTAAAAGGCAGTCAGCCCTCCTGATCCGAACACAAGGCTTGACGCTTCTTGCATTTACATCTGTAGAAAAGTTGAAAGAACTGCAGTGCTACTGCTGGGTTTGCTGGAGTAAGAGAGATCAGAGTGGATCCTGAGCATTTCTGAGCCAGGCTGAAATGGAAACATTTACCATGCATGTGACCGAGGAAGGAATATTCAATACAAGTGAAAGCAAAGCTGAGTAAAATGCCAAAGCTCTTTCCAGCAATGGCAGGAATCAAACCAAGTCTGTGTGTGTGGAGAAGGCAGAGTAAAGGGCTAAACTCAGATTGTGCTGATGAAAATCCAGGCTAATTCTTGGCTTATTAGTTATTAAATAAAACTTCCTTTTCTCCGTCCTCCCTGCCACTCAGGCAGAACACAGCTGTTGAAATCCCTTTCTGTCTTTGCCAAGATCAGCCCAGCCCTTTTCAATCACTCACTAACTCCCGCTTTCTCTACTGCATCTTGTTCGAGCTCCTTGTCCTTGCCTTTGTGCCCTGCATAATTCCAGCTCTTCCCCACTTCACATACTACACCCTGCGCATCCTCCTCGCCCTACGTACCAACTTCAGCACCCTGTGCCTCTGCTTCTCTGCAAATCTCTTGGCATTTCCCCCTCACAACCTTCCTAGAGGTGCTTCACAAAGTCATCCCCTCACCTACTTTCAATACTTTTTGAAGAACCTTTTCTTCCATGACCTTAACTAAACACAACTCTCGGTGGCTTCATCCACTTACCACACGACAACAGGAATTGTCGCTCCTCCTCTGCATTAGCCTCGCTGAATATGCGGCTTCAGCGCCGGTGTGTTTGTGATTCCCCAGCCTGTTCATGTCGGTGGCTGCTGTGAAGCAGTTTGTGAGCTCGGTGGGACAGGAATGGCGAGTTGCTGTGGGGTCCCACCTGCGCCGTGAGGAACAGCACATTGATTTGGATGCCTTCCAAGGAACAGTGGGAGGGTGCCTCGGACTCCAGCTGTGGCTCCTGCAGCAGGGGAATGGGGGGTGAGAGGTGGTGGGGCTGGGAAAGGGAGAGAGGTAGCTGGGGTCTTGGGTCAGCCTGGGACAGTTGCTGGTCCCTTGCCTTCAGGAGGAAGCCCTCAATGTCTCATCAGCTCCACCTGCCCACAGACCTCCATGGGACAGGGTCTGTGCCTGGTGAGTCCTGTCCGCAGGAGGATTTGGGGATGTGGCTCATAAGGTCAGACAGAACAGACACTCCAAAACTCTGCTGTCTCAGCGAAAAAGATTTTCAGCTTGTTTTCATTGATAAATGTATTTTTTTCCAGTGGGAGTAAACACCAATAGATCACACCTTTTAGAGGCTGGCTTTTCTTAATTGCCCTTCTTGGGTCTCTCACACAACTCCCTGAGGACCTGCAGACCACCGATGGGAAAGTGTTTATCGCTCTCTTGTTGGCTTCCTCTGATCAGAGAAATTATTAAAGCTCCCTGCTCAGAGGTATTTGTGCTAGCTGAGGGCCTCTCTTAGCAGCGAGGATGCACTCTGGAGGTAACGAAGAACAGAGATCTCTTCTGCATGGGGAGTTTAAAGTGGTTACGAAGCCAGGCAGCTGCTTCTTGTGCTCGCTTGCACATATGCAAGATGCCGTGTGAATTATAAGACAACACAAAATCACCCTGGTCCTTATATGTGTTGTGTAGGTGATGCTCTAACTAGGATGATCACCCCATACAGGGGNGTTATAAGACAACACAAAATCGCCCTGGTCTTTATATGTGTTGTGTAGGATGATCACCCCATACAGGGGGAAACTAAATAACTATCTCCCTGGCAGTAGATACTGCTGGAAGCCCTTAGGCTTGTCTGCATTTCTATCTGCGTCCCTACCAGCCCAGGGAGCTTGTTGCATACAAAGTCTTTGCAGACTGGGAGTGTAATGAAGTCTGCTGTCACTCCTCCTCTTTATCAATCCAGGGTTTTTTGAGCTGATTTACATGCTGCTGGTGTGAATTTGTACCCTTATCAGGATCTTTTCCAAAGCTTGTGTTCGAGGCTCAGCACAATAAATATCTGAGTTATGTAAAAACGTCCTGGGCAGATAGACTCAGCTGTGAAGCTGGTGTTTAGAAGTGTGCGACACCTCACTACCATTTTGTTACGGAAAATACCCCACCTTTTCACTGGATTTGTTTTTGAAAGAATCCCAGAGTGTTTCTCCCAACCCCTGAACTCACCGGCCGTTTTCAATCACGTCCGACAGTCGGTCCCTTACAGCTTTGCCAAGATGGAACAGGAGAGAGAGGAAGGTTAGTCCCCCACTGAAGGAAGGGCAGGCAGATTGTAGCTGCTGCCCCCTGTCCAGACGTGACTGTTTGGCCAGGCAGCATCATGACCAAATCAAGGTCTTGCTAGAGAGGAGAAGCAGATGGGGACACTGCTGTGGAGAGGAATTTGGGGGACAACGAGCACACACCTTATGCAACCGAGTCATCGCTTCTTCGTGTTGCAGTATTACATAATGCATACAAGTTACTCCTGGGGGGATTCTGGTCAGACATGGTGAAATTGGACAAGACGAAAATATTTCGGAATAAGAGCAATTACCCATTGGAATAACCTCCCCAAGGAAGTGGTGGAGTCCTCAACATCAGGCATTTTTAAGATTTGGCTGAGCAGGTTGATGGGCTGTCTTGTCTAGATGGTGCTTTTGCCAGAAAGGTTGAATCGGATGATCCTTGAAGTCCCTTCCAGCCTGGTGTTCTAAGATTGATTCTGTGATTCTGTTACTTCATTACTCTGCATTACCTTTCTATCTTCATTTAACTGGCTTGAACGTTTACATGAACCAGCCATTGCATAATTTTCAAATTGTGAACATTCCACTTTATTTTCTGTCTTTTCTTCTTTTGTCTGGAGCAAAGATCACTGTTTGTCCTGACTCCTTGAAGAGATTTTTTTTTCACCGAATCTTGTCAGATAGACTTCCATGACTCCCCTCCTGTTGGAAAGCCGCTTGCTTGTGCTTGCTGGTGCAAAAGCGTTGTGTATCTGTTGCAGAGATTTACTTTCGTTGACATCAATCCCCCGAGCTCGTAATAAGATGGTATTTTGAAATATTTGCTTTCAAAATATTCACAGAGAAACAACCCTCTCATCTCAGATTGTTGCTGAGAGCCGTACTTCTTTGTGCACTCCTTGACTTCAGCAGCAAATGGTTTTGTCATGCATCGGATTCAGACTCTGAAAGGAAAATCTCTGGTGGAGCTGTATCTGCAAATGGGAACGTTTCCCTTCAGACAGAGCCTGGTCCAAAGCTACCTGGAATTAACGGCATTTTTATTCCCGTAAGGTTTCCGAACACTGGAATAAAGCTAGTTTATAAATAGAGGAATCCTCTCTCTTTTTTAGACTGCCTTTCCCTGAGCAGATGAGTGGTATGGCTGATAAATGTAGTTGCTCATACAGAGCAGTGGGATTATTATTTGTACCTCTGCTGTTTTATATAAATAGAGATATTCTCTAAAAACCCCATGGAAGAAATGTAGCTAAAATGCTGAATTGTGGGCAGCCCAGTGTGCTAACAGACACTGGGCTGCTTTATTTTACGAGATTTGGGGTAAAAATAGAGTTGAATGAGATGATAAACAAAAAATGGTGTAAAAGATAACCAGGGATCACTAAAACCATGTTGTTTAAAGGTTAAATATCCCTGTTGCTTTTAACACTACAAAACCAAATTGGTTCCAAATACTGGAATTATTTTATCCCTTTTGGCCTATATCTAAATCTCAGTAGTTTTATCATTTTCCTTTGGTCTAATACAGTCAAAACCAAGGATATAAAGGTGTTAGTATAAATTAGGAGTAATTCTGCTGAAATCTTTAGACAAAATTTTCAGCTTGGACATGGAAAAATGGCACTTTTAATTTGTATTTTTCTTTAGAAAACCTGAATTTTAGTGAGAATTGAAGGTTACCTTTCCTGTGCTTGCAAGTCCCCTTCAAATGCAGTTACACTCTGCCTTCAAAACCGTGTTGTATTTTAAATATGTTCCTTCCGCTGCCTTGGAATTGCAGTTTTTCTGAGAGGAGAAAACCCAACTACGTTTTGGAGAGATATCAAAGTATAGATTTAGGAGTCTAATTTTAGACACTCAGGCTTGAAGTCTTGACCGATGGGATTACATCGGTATAAACAACAGCAAAGCCCCAAATCTGGGAAAAACAACAAAGCAGAACGATCTTCTCAAAGAAGGACAATCCAACTCTTGCAAAAGCCTCCAAGGATTACTGTAAGGCAATAATTAATGACCATTGCTGCTGGGTCTCTAACTGATGCAGGGGGAATATTGATATAATCCTATTAGTGTGTTGCTCTCATTAATGTACTTATGTCAATTAGCTGAGCATTTTAGCAGAAAGGTGAATTTATGATTTTTTATTTTTTTTTT
>WEIS01044427.1:11076-44581 GCA_013389965.1 Todus mexicanus
AACCAGGCAGCAGATGGTTCCAGATAAGTTTTACTTGGTCCTATTGATTTCACTGAAGGGATTTAATTTTGTTTCTCAGCAGAGAAGATTAAAATATGGGAGATACTTTACAGGCTTCTGAAATGGCAGAAACCTGCCCCGGAGAAGCTACAGCATCAGGCCATCCCCGAGAGTACCTCTGTCCCTTGTGTCGGCTCAGCGACACCCGCTTCCCCACCACAGTCTCCTGTAGCATCATTTGGGGCCAGGGAATGGTGTTGGCAGACGCGGTGCAAAGCACAGATGACAAGCAGACAAAGGAGAAACAAGTGACTCTGAGGAAAAGACGTGTGATGTGATTTTTATTTTTACTTTTTGTGAAAGCCCGTCCCCGATGTGTGCTTAATAAATAATTAACTGCTGTTATTTCCGAGCTCAGATCCATTTTCACACAAATGCACTTTCAACTCCGGTGATAGAAAAAAAAAAAAGGAGGCTTTTTTTTCTGTTGTTGTTGATTCTTCTTCAGTGCAGCCCTGAAGCAATAAACCAAATTGACTGCTAAATTTAGATAAGAATACAGTCTGGCCGAGTCATCTCAGAGTCCATAAATTTATTAATAAGGGAGATCAAGACGAGTCAGGAAAGAATCTCGAGATGCAGAGCTGCTTCTTCTTTTAGTGGGTCAAGGATAGTTTGGGATATGAAACACATATTGTGTTCTCCAATTTACATGCCTGAGTCTGGATTTATTCTCTTAACTATGAAAAAAGCCTTCACTGAGGAAGAGCAGCTGGCTGGACAGCCTGGAGCAGAATTTTCCTGTGCTGAGGGGTGACTTGTTCCAGCCCTGTGTCTCCACACTTCTTCCTCTACCCTTAGGATTCGTGGCATTTGCAGGTCCAGGTGGGTAACATGCTCTTTTATAAATAATATTTCTGACATGTTACCTACCAAAGGAGTCTCTGGGAGTCTCGTTGAAGCCCTGACTGGTGCCTGCATATTTTTTTTTTGCAAAGCAGATGTGATGACTGATGCTCAGTTGCATTCCTCACACAGTACCTAACCTTTCACCTCAGACTCTGTATGGAGGCAGCTGGGTATGTCACAAATCTTTCCAGGTAAGAAAACAAACCCAGAGCAAGAAGAAGTGATCTCTAGTATTGCACAAATGAGGATACAGCCAAGCAGAAGATCCATTGCATGGCAAGGTGGGAAAAGAAACATATGAAACAGGAATTGGTTCCTTTCACTGGAGGAAGGGACTGAATTTCGTATTCTGCTGGCAGGAGAGAAGGCAAACAGGCAACATTGTCTTGCTGCCTTTCTTCATGGCCTTGTACTTCACAAGCATGGAATGGCATTGCAAGGACTTCTTCTCTGGAGAAGCCTGGAAGCTTCTCCAGACACTAGACCCTAGACCTGGCCTTCAGGGACATGTCTCCCATTTCTCTTGTGATCTTCTTGCAAGACAACACAGCTACAGCCAGTAAGGTCGTAGATTTTAACACAGTTTCATGTGTAATGCTTGGGAAAACAACCTCATATGGCGCACACTTTGTGTCCAGAAACGGGTTAGTGTTGAATGAAGGACCAAGGTGTTTGCTTAATGCTACCTCTGTCTGCGACAAGGAGTGTATTAAAAAGTGAAAAAGCTAAGAGGGAGCTTGGAAGTCAAGGATGTTGGGGAGGAAAGGTGTCAGATGAGGATGGAGATGGTCTGTACTACCTTTCCTTGCTGGAGAGCCTGTTTTCCTGCAGTAATGTGCTTCTGCAGGAGCTGGTGGAGGCAAACATCAACGGGTTGTGTAATGCTGCAGTTGCTTTCTCTGGGGTTAGAGCTTGCACTCAGGAAAATTACAGCCTTTTAGTTACTTAGCAGGAAGATCCCATTTTCGTCTACTTTGCCGTAACACTTGTGTGTCCATCACCACTGTGAGTCAGGGAGAGAAAGATAAGAACTTGCTTCTCTTCTAAGATCAGAGGCCTGAGGCTGGGGGACTGGCATGAGCTTGACTCTGTCGCTAATAGCATATAATTTAATCATCAAGTTTTCAATATCTGTCAATGATTGTGAAGATTACAACTCAGACTAAGTAATGCAACCATTTGAATTCATAACAAGTCTCCCTCGTAGTTGCATGAACCCAACTCACCTTCGCCAGGTGGCTTCAAAGAGACATTTACCTAGAGCAAAGGAAGCAGAACTCGATCTACGACATCACACGAAAAGATCGGTGTTTACCCTACTTGGCCAGAATTCACTGCAAAATGTGTCAGCACAAATGTGGGTGACATAGCACTGCGAAGAAATTAGGACACACCGAACATCACTCTGACAAACCTGTGTTGCCACCACGCACTGTGCGTGTCAGCCTACCCTTTAAACCATGCAGCCCGCTCCAGCCTGCCCCAGATTCATGTGTCTGTCCCAGCACACTGGAACCTTGTACAAAGGCTGAAGAGCAAACTCTGGTCTCAGAGCAGTCAGAAGAAGCGTGTGAGGCAAAACTGCTTTATTCAACACCGGCACCGGCTTCCCAGTGCACAAACAAGGATGAAATTGCTGCAGTTCAATTCCAGACTTCTGCCTTCAGCTCCTTTTTCTGGCTCCCAAAAAGCTAATAGGAGTGCGGATAGATTTGTACCTTGTCTGGGTCAGAAAGCTTCAGCTGAACAGGTGGATCCTTTACGGGTGCTCAGCGCTTCTCAATCAGCCCCTGCGGGTTTTCTCCTACCTCACACATCAAGGCTTGGTTGCCAACGCAGCCTCATGCTGGTGTATTCTCACTGCTTGCCCTCTCCTGGCTCTCCCTATTACTGCGTGTGCTGCTCCTCCAAACACCACGATTTTTTCCTCTCTTCCAGTGTGAAGCTGGGTTTTCCCAGGCAGGGTTGTGCCCTCAGCTAAAGGGAAGGAGAAGAAACATCGTGGGTATGGTTGAAACCCCCTTCACTCACACTCCTGGGCTACAAGCTTGAAACTGGAGATGATGGGCATTAATAAGATAGTGCTCGTTATGTTACCTGCCCCCAGTGACCGAATCTACCCTCAGTGGACTTGTTTCACAGAAGGTGATAGCCGTAAAATCTACAGCTCCTAATGTCAGAAAAACCTTTTGCACTGGTGAGGAGAGAATTTCCACTTAGAAACAGATACTTAACAGTCTTTGGGATATTTTTTTTCCCCTCAAATTACCCAAGTTCAGCACTCCACTGAGCAAAGAGGGGCCAGTCCCCTAGAAGCAATGATGGCCACCTATTTTCACCAGCAGCACTTCTCACATCTACTGCGCTATTCTTCGTAAATTGCCATCTAATTTTCAGCATAAAGAGAGTCTAAGGTACACGCTTTCCGTGATTGCAGCTTTATTACAAACTTGCAAGAAAAACCAAGAAGAGCTTTCATTGTTGCTTTATTTTCTTTGAACTTCTGAATTCAGCTTCCCCAAAACACAGGAACATACAATGCAGGAAAAAGCATTATTTTAAAGAATAAGGGTTGGCATATGTTTTCTTGTCATATTCTAATAAAAATCCAAGCAAATAGTCACATTCCTGCAATTAGGGCAATCACAAAATACCATGTATTTTGGATCAACTGTTGGAATAAAAACAAAAAATGAAATAAATACATTTTCAGAGTGACCAATGGGTGTAAACCAGGGATTTAATTCTTGAACGCGGAACCATCCTCAGAACAACACCGAGCTTCGCGAATGTGAGTAACGGTTGATCTGTGCAGGAAAAAGAGGAGTCAAAATAAGCAGCGTAAACACTGTCGTTTAATTGACTTCTGCCATGGCAAATCTAGGCCAGATGCAGCCCTGGATTTCCAGTCATTGAAGAAAGAGCCTCATACAAAGAAAATCTATTTTGCAAAATACAGAAGTGAAAGAGCTTGGAAGGTCACCAAACCTAAACAGTTAAAGGCAATCGCGTTTCAATTAAGTTGAACTGAAACAAACAGGCTTTAGAAAGAATGGTAAACACAGAAATGTTTCACTGAGCATTAAGATGAACAAAGAGCAGATATCTTCGGAAATGCCTTTTAAGAGCCATCTCATCCCGGCGCTGCCATGAGACGTTGCGCTGCACAAAACTCCCAACTTCTCCCCGCCAAGCGAAGCACAAAAATTAAATAGTTTATTTCCTCTCCGTTCGAGATTAAATAATGGCAAGACGGCCATCTGAAGCAAAAGGGAAAGAAATGGCTGCACGGTATTAAGAGAGTTAATTATAGATGCAGATTAAAAGGCAAGCCCGAGTGGTGGAAGAAAAGGGAAGAGTAACCTCCGGCGCAGAGATACGGACATGCAGCAGTTGTCAGTCACCTAGCAACAAGTTTCCTATCCCTGCTGTGCTCTTTAATTCAGCAAATCTGCTCAGGATGTTGGGCTGTTCTCCTGACAAAACGCATTATGTAGTAGACTAAAGGATACAAAAATCCACTGTACACAACACTCTGCTCCCTATTGACCACTGATCCTTTCTCTCAACCCACAAAAGAGGCTTGCATAATGCCCTGAAAAGAGAAAAGTCTCAACAGAGAAAACATTTGCTTGTAATTGAGATTGACTACATAATGAAAATGATGTTCTTTTTTAAATTCAGCTTGTTGAGGCCATGCTTTTTGTCTCCTGGCTCTCAAAACCCATCCCTGCTGGGAAAAGGGGCAAACATTGTACAAACTCAAACCTGTGGGTTTTTTCCCTTCTTTTCACTGGAAGCACATACACGCACGCATGCACGCACACGCTTTCTGTGGCTAAATGGGCAAGACCGGCTCCTCAAGACTTAAACAAGTTTGAAAAAAGAGACGACAAATAAGAAAATTGTGGTGCGTTTCTGCTTCGGAGGGAAGCTGCCTTCCTTCTGGAGGGAAGTCGGGGTGTGGAGGGAAGAATGTGTTTTGTAATTGCTTTGGCTCCCTAAGAAGTACCACTGTCTGAGAAGAAGAGCTGTTTTATTACTGAATCCATGCAATAAGTTATAAACAAACCCATATATCAGCAGTGAACCCACAGACGCCCCTACCTCTGTACTGAGATCAGGACCGTGCTTTGTGATAATGATTAAATACGAAGAATAAACACGGGGGTGAGTTTTAAAGACCTCAGTCTTGATGTGGTGAACTCTGCCATGGTCCGTGGCAGTAGCTTGGGCGAGTACTCCTCACAGAGCAGTGTCACTGCTGCCACCACCAGGAAAGCTGAGGGTGCTGGAGCAGGAGTGATGGATGTCTTCCTAAGATTTATTGGTAGGTCTAGTCTTGAGCGCAGAAGCTAGTAGAACGAGAGAAGAAGGTAATGGGAGAGAAGCTACATCCCCATCCAGCTCACGTAGATGCCCACAGCAAACTTAGCAGAAGAAAACAAGTCCTCTGAAGAGGGAGTTGAGCCCAATTCACACACTCCTCTCTCTGGGATGGAAGTGGTTGATTTGTCCTGTTTTTTGAGCACCTAATGCAGTGGAGAATCAGCATCCCAGGAGCTCCACAAGTGCATATAACAGCAATAACACCACAAGCTTTTCTGTTGACATCAACCAGTTGACTCTGTGACTGTTCAACTCCAGATCAAGCAGTGGTAATGCTCAAAAAACTTAGCTGGAGCAAGACTAATCAGGCACATCAGTGTGGAACACGTTGTCACATCCAGAACTGAGACTGCAGAGGAGAAGGAAATGAGTCCAGAGTACAGCATAGGGGACATCACGAAAACCCAGCTTCCCTTGATAACAAAACTGGCTCCCAGCTGCACTGGAAGAAGACCCATCACTCATTGTCTAAAGCACTGGTGCTACGGGTAGAACAGCACTTCCCTCCCTGGATGTCAGAACCCTTCTCTTCATGCTCCACAGTATACAAAAGCTAGTCATGTGCCTGTGCATGAGGAAATGCAGCACTGAGATTTCTGCCCCCGAAAAGCTACAGGAAAGAACGAAGAAACACCTTGGTACCCCAACAAAGAGAAGATGGGAGAGGTGACAGCATAATTCATAAACTGAAGCTCACAGCACGGTGTCGCTTGGAGACTGTAACAGGTCTAAATAAGGTTGATGGGTACAACACTTCATCCGATAGAAAGAGATCCACTTGGATTTGGCTCAAGCTCAGCTGTTTCCACCCTTAGCTCTTCTGGAGATGGAAGGGATGAAAGACCATTGTTTACCTAGCGAGTATTTCCAGAAGTGATAAAACACATTCCCCACTTGCGCCTGTAACCCCCAGATGCCAATTGCTGCCCACGTGCCCCCTGCCCTTTGAGGGGCTGAGCACCACCAGGCACTCGCTGGGTGTGTTGCTACCACTGTTGCCTGTGAAAAGGGAGACCTTTGGCCACAGCTCACCTGGTCCTCAACTTTGCTCTGCCCAGCTGACCATCCATTGCCCTGCTGACTTCATCCATAGTGCCCAGCTTGTTGTATGGGGCTGCTCTGAGCTGTAGCAAGTTAGAGGAAAAAATTGCCAATGGACGTATCTCAGTTGATAAGCTACACCCAGATCTTGGGGGGTTTTTTTGTGCTTGACATAGCAGAATCAGGGGCAATTTGTATGAGCTTTTCATTGGGATCATCTCACGGAGTAAGGATATTAGTAGGATAATGCGTCACTAATAAGAGATGGGTAATGCTGAGTCTATTTTCTGGCTTATTGAAACATGTTTAACAATTTCCCTCCCGTATCAGTGCTTTTGCCAGCCTTTTGCACTGTTTTGTGCATCAAATAACAAGTTGGGTTCTTTGTTTCCTTCATTTTTCTTTCCTTTAATTTCATAGCCGTGGCTCTGGAGATAAGGAGGGTTAATGTCAGCAGGGTTCACTCCAATGTGAATATAACACCTCCTGTTAAAAAAATAAAGGATTGGGATGAGCTGCCATCAATGTATTGTGCACCCACAACCAAGATAAAAATCAGACTTTTATTTTTAAAAGGTTTCTCCATTAAAAAGGATTGTTCCTTTGAAAATAAAGAATTTTCAAAATTTTTCTTCCCCTTTTTAATCCAAGCCAAAGATTATCTTCAATGAGAAAATGGTACGAAAATTGTGAAGATTATTTCAGCAAATAAATATGAACTTTACTAGCTTTATGAAGCTGGGAATGATCAGAAGGTAATGTGCAATGGTAGAAAAGTGGGTTATATGAACCTTCCCGAAGAGATGCTATAAAACTAGTCAGGTTTAGAGGAATACAAAGGGAAGGAAAAAGCAGATGTGAATAATTGTGGTGCTGGTGAAATGCATCTTGCTATCTCCAGAAACAGTGTAGTGTTCCTTACTGTAGAATTTAAGATCCTCTGTCACTCAGGGTTTGCCATCAGATTTCACAGCAGTTACAGAGAAAATTTCCTGTGAAGGAGTTGGATCGATCATTGAATATTCAGAAGTCCAAATTGCTGAAAAAAACCCCAAACAAAAAAAGCCAAGCAGTAACTCCTAGTACTATAAAATGAATAGAACACGTAAAAAAATATTGACAACCATTTCTGGAGCTTTGTAAATATGGTCCAGAGGGATATTTGTTTAAATTTACCTACAGTAACAACCTGTGTAAATCCTGCCCTAGCTTGCCTTTGCGCCGCTCCTCTCTTGCTGAGCCACAGTGCACAGTGGCTGCGTAAGGGACCTGCTCTGCTAAAAGCAGAATTTCTGCAAAGCTGGGTATTAATTTTCAGGTACGTTTTTTAAGAAAAGTTTTATCTCAGAAAAGGTAAAATTAAAGCAGACACTGGGGTCAACGCGGAATGGTTGGATCACGTCCCACCAAAAACAGGAATCGCGAGGGATTCTCCTGTTGATATTTTAAACTTTTGCCCATGCAAGTTTTAATCAATTAAAATCCATTATCTACCCTCTTAACTTTCTCAGAGAGGATTATCTGACATTTACTATTCACCAGTTTTGCTGAAAAGGTTAATAGTTCACAGGCTGAAGTTAGAAGTAAACAGAATTGATCATTCCTAATGCTCCGGCTGAAACGGAGGGGGCTTTGTGTTGACAGGCTCAGAGATGTAATGAGCCTCTAGTACATTCTTAAGGCTTGTTTCATTTGCCCTGTGAATGGGGAAAGTAAAATTATAGTCTATAGGTGTTTTCCATGGTTCTTTCATAAGCAGGCCTCCTGACACCAATTAAAGAGATTATGTCATCAACTGAAAAGAAAGCTATAACCTTGTATGTTAATGCCGTGATTACTTGAGACAGGGTCACTGGACCCAATAGAACAGTGAATGACCTTGGTGAAATTAACTTCAGAGCTCAATTCCTAATTAACTGTTTTCAATGAAAGAATGTGTGATTTCAGGCTATTGGTCAAAATATTCACTTTTTTCTGTACAAGGACTTGACCACCAGAAGTTAGTCTCCAGCAGCAGAGGAAAAAAACCCACCACAACAAAACCGAAGAGGAATAAGATTAGGAAAGGACAAACAGCAGGGCCGGAACTTTATGAAAGCAGATATTGTGCCCTGGATATTTTGCCTGAAAAAATCTTGTTCTTTTGAGGTGTCTTTGCCCACAGTGCAAAAATTACAGTCCTCAGGAGGAAATGGCACGTTCGAGACACATCCAGGACGGATTGAATTGAAACTAAAATCTGCCAAAATACTAGCTACATGCAAAATGTAACCATATATTTATAAATTCTGTAAGTTTATCATTTAAAATATGGAATTGCAGCATATACAAGATCCTGTTCAGGGAAACTGTATTTTATAGTATTGGACGAGTGTGAAAAGAAGTTGGGGAAGCATTTTTAAGCAGTTCTCTCCATTCTCTCTCAGAGAAGGGCAGTGATGCTCCAAAAGGAGGGTGCACTACCAGAGTACCCCTTGAATTTGTCTGACGAGTGTCATGGACTGATCACTAGAAGAGACGCGTGCTTGGAGCTGACACAATCTCAGTCCCAGTGCTGTAATATTGGTAGGAGCTGTGTAGTCCCCTTGAAGCCATTTCTCAGCACCGAACATATCCTGGCTCTCTGATCAGCTGTGCTAAAGCCACACTCGTATATGCTTCACTTTACCAGGAAGAGCTACATATCTGAAAACGTTTTCAACACTAATAATGACCTGATCTGGCTGGAAAAGAAGTCATTTTAACCTGACGATCTTTCTCTACTTTTTAAATGGCTCTTTTCAGTTGCGGTCCAAGTCATATTCAAACTGGGAGTGCAAGTCCTGAGGATGCTGCTTATCCAGTACTCCAGCAAACAGCAAATTCCCCTTCACAATCGTTATGAAGTTAATGGCAACTTGCTTTGTGTGTAGAAAAACTTAGACCTCAGCCACACATTGGAACAGCTTCTTCTATCAGGGGGGTGAATTTACAGGGTCAAATGTTACGCCTGTGCCAGCTGTGAGTATGGCAGAGGCTTCTTCCTCTGAAGGCTGTGAGCAAGGCAAACATGGTGGCTATCCAGAGCATCCTACTACTGTCCCCACCCAGGACAATCCACAGGGCCCTGGGTCTGCTTCGGCTACTGAATTGTGAGATGGAGCCAATTCCTCTCTGTGGCTGCTGTGATGGGATGAACATTGAAGTAGGTCAAGAAGGGGAAGCAGGAACCTCTGCCATCTGCTCATATCTAATCATACAATTAGACAAAATGTCCCAGAGAAAGACCAGAGTACCTGGTGCTCCGAGACAGCAGAGGTATCTGTGTGCCACGGGCAAAACCCCAAAGGGAGCCTGTAGCAAAGCCAAGGAGCAAGGCAGCTTCCTGAAACTCCATCTCTGTTTGCAAACCACATCTGTGCCAACCATACAGTGTCACTGGTTGACCACTAGGCCAGCTGCTCCTCTCCTCACGTAGAATGAAAATCTGCCTAGCCTTGGACACAGACGTCCACTGTTCATGGAAACACTCTGAAATACCAGAGCGCAAAAAAAAAGGGACTTTTCCCACGGTCACCAGGTTATAAAGCAGCATGAGTAAACGGGGATCCAGCTCTAGGGGAAAGCCAGAGACTGAAGGAGGTGCACTGGAAATTAATCTGGTGTGACCTGGACAACATCGCTGACACCTGCCTGGAGATATGGCATGCGGATGGGAAGGCATTAATTAAACATAAAGATCTGCGAAACCTGTGACCATGCAATACAGGCGATGCAAAACGTGCAAGTCATTTCAAATCTAACCAAATGTGCCCAGCTGCTTTCTCTAAGAACCAAGAGAATGAAATGTCATACAGTTTTCTGGCTTTATTTTTATTGCAGAGCAAAAATATACCTCTTAGACTGGGTAAGAACGTAGCCAAACAGGCCCCAGGGTAGGAGACCGGGACCCTGACAGCGAGTTCAGCCTCCCAGAGCACACTTCAGATAACCACCTTTCACACTCCGGCCCCTGGCTAATAAACGGCAAAGGAGCATTTAGTAAATTTGCTGAAAGGTGCAATTAAAAGCGATGGGGACATTCTGCCTGCTGAAAGCCGTGTATTCTTTACTGCTTATTTGTGGAGGAGGGAAAAGAAAAGGAAAGGAAAATATTTCCCCCTTTGCTGTGGACCACCCATGAAACTTTTTGTCTCCTGATTCTGACACCAAAAAAAGAAAAGAGATACTTGTTGTTCACAGTGATGCCTTGAGCTCTCCCGTGTGTTTCTCCCCATACAGTACAGCTTTGGGAAGCTAATCGCACTAACGTGTTGTCCAGGTCAAAACAGGTGTTACAACACCTGCATTTTCTAAAGCTGAATTTCATTAAGAATCGACATTTTGTGAGGGTCGGAGCGTGTGGTTTATACAGAGGTGATATTTAAGGGACTGGCGCTGCACAGAACCACTAAATTGGAAAGGTTAATAACCTGAGCCATGAAACCCTGCAAATCATTGTCTGTCAGAGCTCAGTCCTGGACAGTGCTGAGCTCTTGGAAGGAATTCAGCGTAGGAGAGATGTTGAGAGAGTGGCAGCGGAGTCAGTTTGTCCAATTAACATTTGGCCCATGCTTTAGCCTTTGCCTGAACCCGATGACAGTGCTCAGAGCTTTACAAGACGCAGCTCCTTAGGTAAGGGTTGTAAGAACGTGCAACTGAAGCCAGCAGGCTCTTTACCACCATCTTCGTTCAAAAGCCAGGTCAGAACAAACGAGGTAGCTTTAGTAAATAAACATTATGGTTGCGAAGAAACACAACAGCAACATCACTAAGGCTGAAAAGCCTCCTGGCACTGAGGATTTTCTAGGAACTAGGAGCAGCTTACGGGCTACGAGGGCTGAAGTGGAAGATCTGCTTACTCACGTGAGTAAGGGCTACTAGCAGTAGGAAGGATTGCAAGATTAAGCTCTTAAGGAATGAAGTGCTAACGGGTTTGACGGTGAAGTGGCTCTGCAGTTGCTTACACAGTTGAGGATATGGCCTGTGACATAACACGCTCAGCCATGCAAGCGTCGTGTGCACATGTCCATGTCATAATACCAGCAACTTGCTAAGTGCACATAATCCCTCCCATCAGAGACACGAGGGTTACCTCCTTGTAAAAAGCATGTTGAAGTCCTGAGAAAATACACTGACTGCCTTGTGCCAACACTCCTTCGTACATTGAATTGTATAAGGGGAGGCTACATCTTGGGTCAGATAGATACCCTTACTTCAGCAAGAGCTACCGCTTGTCTGTGTTTGTGAGCGTGACAGAGGGGCAGAACAACAGGGAAAAGTTTGAAAAGCTCTGATAAATGCAGATAATTCCTGTATTGGAGACAGCAGAAGGTGGCAGAGCATCTGCCTTCCTGGGACAAGTTCTGATGCCGAGGGTGTGTCGAATCAAGACTTTAACGAGGCAAACCACCGGACAGAGCTGGGTGATAGATGAGACGACTGAGAGAGCTCATTCAAATGCAAGTGGAAGTGGGGCTTTCCTCCTCACACTGCTGGTCCAGGGTTGAGAACATTCAGAAAGTCTTTAAAATCAGGGTTGCTCTGAATGAATGCACTGTGAGCTTTGGCGAGGTCCACCCATCACAAGGGAAATAATTTAAGTCCTATCACCAATCAGAGCATTTTGTACGAATGCTTTGTAGTGCAGAAGAGCAGTAACAGACCCTGAAAGTCTTCTCCAGAAAGCAGATTTGCCTTATAGTGAAGCTGGAATAAAATTTTCCAAAGCGGAACTGAGAGATGAGTAGCAGAAATGACCAACATACATTTTCTTCCTTCTGTTCTAGGCTATTTTCAATGTGATTGACAATGTATTTCCTACTTCCTTCCTCTGAAATCCACTTATTTCCTAGCAAATATGGAATTCCTTCCTCCTTTATCACTCTTAGCCAGCACACAGACCCTGGGGAGCAGCTGCTTTCTTCACGTACGAAGCTAGCAGCACATTTGCACAACTGTTCTTCACTGGAGCAGCCTGAGAGAAAGGACATAGCCCCAGAGAGTGTGCTGGGGCAGAGCAGGCTCCGGCATGGTCAGCTCTTCCCAGTAGATGCCCCAGCAGCTATTTATTTATTCATTTATTCATTCATTTATTTATTCATTCATTTTCATAGAATGGGTTGAGTTGGAAGGGACCTTAAAGCTCATCTTGTTCCAACCTCCCTGCCCTGGGCAGGGACACCTCCCACTAGATCAGGTTGCTCGAGGCCCCGTCCAACCTGGCCTTGAACACCCTCATGGTGAAGAACGTCTTCCTAATGTCTAATCTGAATCTATCCAGCTCTAGTTTTGCTCCATTCCCCCCAGTCCTGCCACTACTCGACATCTGGAAAAGTCCCTCCCCAGCTTTCTTGTAGCCCCCTGAAGATACTGAAAGGCCACAATAAGGTCTCCTTGGAGCTTTCTCTTCTCCAGACTGAATACCCCCAACTCTCTCAAGCTGTCTTCATAGCAGAGGTGCTCCAGCCCTCTGATCATCCTCATTCTTACAGACACATTCACGCTGCTGTTATTGCAGGTTTTTCTGCATCCAACCCCTGGGCAGCAGCGAGCGAGGCACAGACAAGACATCTTCTGCCAGCAGTTCCTCGCTGCTCTTTGTCGCTGTGCTCCAACACTGCACCAAGAGGGAACTGCTCCTCTCAGCCTCGCTGTGCTCTTTTCGTCAGCTGAGATTTCTTTCGTGACTAAAGGAGCTGGAGCCCTCTTGTGTTGAGTTTTGAAGCTTGCAACAGTCCCTTTAGAAGTGCCTTTAGATGAAGCCATCCCAGCTTCATCGGAACGCTGTGAATGAGCTGATGTTAATAGGAACCCATCCTGCGCTGCTTGTCTTTGCTGGTGTAGCAACATTACATATAGCCATACTCCAAAAGAGAGTTCAGCTTCAAAAGCCACAGACTTAGCTGTAAAAAGATAAACAAAACATTCTTATGATATAAACCCAGCCTACTGTAATCTCAGCTACAGAAAAAGGTGGCTTTTTAATCACTGGAGTTTAATTTATAGGGTACAATGTATGCCAGCTGTGTAGGAAGTATATGTTAGGAAGAACAGGGATCAGAGAATCAGAATGGTTTGGGTTGGAAGGGATCTTAGTGATCATCTAGTCCAACCCCTCTGCCATGGGCAGGGACACCTTTAACTAGGTCAGGTTTCTCAAAGCCCCATCCAGCATGATCTTGAACACTTCCAGGGAGGGGACATCCACAACTTCCTGTGCAACCTGTTCCAGTGTCTCAACATCCTCACAGCGAAGAACTTCTTCCTAATATCTAAGAGTCTACCTCAGATAGATTATAATTATAGATATAACCTATAATTATAGATATAATCTATAATCTACCCTCTTTCAGTTTAAAACCATTAGCTCTCATCCTACCACTACCCACCCCGATGAACAGTCTCCCCTCATCTTTCCTGTAGGCCCCCTTTAAGTACTGGAAGACCTCTACAGGGTCTCTCCAGAGCCTTGATTCCTGCAGTCATCGCTGCCCAGAGTGATGACTACAGGGTTTGCAATTTTACTTGAATTGCAAAGCTGCATGGAATAAATCCATCTCTGGTCAGACCTGCTACAGAGCTGTGCAAAATGACTGATTTCCACTGAGGGGAAGCTTGGAGTAAGTTTCCCTAAACTCCCCCATAGCCACATACTGAAAGATCTCGGGTTTAGGGAAACTTACTCCAAGCTTCCCCTCAGTGGAAATCAGTCATTTTGCACATTTGTAAGAAGTATCCTAATTGCTGATAATTTCCAGGATTCTTTGAACCAGATATAAATTTGGTGTTATTTTTCATTAATTTTATTCATAAATTATGCTGTCCTGCCTCTTTTAGTAATATCAGCTTGACAGTGAAAGCTGATATTGAAACCACTTTCAGTATTTTATTTTGAGAAACTATCATTTATAAACCCACAATCATATAAATTTTTCAAAGTCGGGGAAAAACTAGGATTATATCTTTCTTAGGTTTGTATGTGGGGAGAGATTTTTTATTAGTTGTAATCCCCTTCTGATAGAAGTTGCTATAAAACAATTTACCCGAAGGCTTTTAAAATCATCTCTATTGCAGACTCTTTTAAGACCTCCTAAAGAAATTGTTACCTGTGCTCTTAAATCCTATATACAGGCTTCCAATAGTCTCTAGACAGGGAGCTTAATTCTACATTGTGTCTTTTCAGGCCATTTTATTAGAAGTTATTAGTGCTATTACTATGGTTGCTGATGTTATTTGCTGCAAATTGCAACGGTATTTTACAGAGTTCTGAGATGACAGGGTCCTTGCCCTGTAATGGTCCCTCTCCGGCTCAGAGACACATGATCACTGCAATAACATCATGTCATACATGACCTTGTAGAGACACACTCCCAGTGAAAAGTCAGCCTTAAAAGGTCCTGTGAAGGAAGCAGCTTCTAAGGAGAGTTTTGAAGGCAGCAAAAAAGAGAGGTCATGTTATTAGCGTGAGTTAAGCTCACTCTAACACCAGTGCCACACTTGGAAGACTGAGATCCAAGACTTTGCCAGGCAGCGTTCTCACTAGCAAAGCAGTGGATGCAAATGTTGTGCCTTTCACCGCTTTCATTGCACGTTGTCGCCTCCTATGTCTCAAACCCAAGACCATGTGTTTCCTGTGTGAAAGAGGGAACCTAAACCATGGATCAAGATTCTCTGCAGCGACTAGAGCTTTCCAGGCTCCCAGTTTGTAAGACAATGCAGGGACGTGGCTTTTCATGAACTGCTGAGACACACTCTGAAAATTCAGGTCTTTTAAAGATACTTCCAGTTGTTCTCTTGAGTTAAATAAAGGAAACAAAGTATTAATAAAAATGTCCCAAAGCATTAATCACTTAAACCCCCCTGCCTACATTTGGTTGGCAATATTGATATATTCAATGCAGGTAAAGGTCATGGTCGATCTTTCTTCATCTTGTTGCCTGGTTCTTGCCATATGTCAAAGACCACGATTATAATCTGACACAAAAGTGTCTTTGGCAAATGATGCGTTTCCTCTGCTTGTGCTTAAACACAACACCTACAGACAACACGCTGCTTTCTGGTTCCAGACTGCAGCAACAGCAACTGGAAGAGATGACTTACAGGTATTTCAGCTCTCCCTGTCTGGATTGCAGAGCGCATCAGAGACTGAACAACGGCGTGTAGTCGCTGGCTCTCGTCACAGCACAGCTGAAATGGAAATAATTGATGCCGATGGTACCTTTCACAGAGAGCGAGTCCCTCATACCTCATGCAAACAGCAGCTGTGTGTCTGAGAGACACGGCGGGCTAACGAAGCAAAGGAGGAAGACTCTGACAGAAGACATTACGGTAATGTGCTATAATGGGACTTGCTGATTTGAATAAAGTAGCATGTTAAACACTCCGCGGTCTCTTCACTCTGTGCCGTGGCCCTATTTACAACTCCATGGTTAAGATATTTGCACTCAATACAATTCGAGACAAGTCAACACGCCCAGATGACAGTGTTTTTCCATTTATTTTATTTTTAAAAATTTAAAAAGGATACATAGAAACTTCGTTCCCTCGGTGGAAACCTGACAGCTACGAACAAGCTTTACAGCAGCCTTCTTGTCGTTTACCTCTTGGATGCAGCTTTTGAAATGAAACGTTTGTCCCAAGCCCAAGGTCAGCACAAAGTCACCCGTCACTTGTAGAAACCCTGCTGGTCTCAGGAAACAGCTAATGCTTGTTTTTGTAGTCATTAGAGCAATAAACATGCCTTATTACCCATTTTTAATGAAGAACAAGCAAATATTCACCAACTTACCTATTAATAGCTGCAGAGCACCATAGCCCATGCTGCATGCGTGGTACTGCGCCTCAGCCCAGGCCCTGGTTGAGCACGTGTTCCTCCCAACTGAGTCAAGCACATGTTATAATAAAAGCGATCGATAGATGCAACGATAATATATGCATCATTAAATGATTAGAGACTACTACTCCCTTGACCTGCTGCAGAGGGACTTTATTCTTCGGACATCTTCTGAAATCCAGCCTCTACTTCTATATCCAGATTAGAGCATCCACTCTACTTCCTTCTGCTGCACACCCTTTCCCAGAACATCTCCCTTCACCACCTTTATCTTCTCCAAGCACGGTTGACTTCCTCAACCACGTGGAGTCACTCATGGGCCAGGTGCTACCTGGATGGGCTGGGTGCTGTAGAAGGCTCCCTGTTGGAAGCTGAGCTGTCCTGCTCAGCCCCCTGAGCCACTGGTCTTGGCCAAGGGGAGAACTAGACCCTAAGGGCCCAACCCTCTTCCCATCCCCTCCGTTGACTGAGATCGCAGCTTGAATTTATAAAAGGAGTCACGGTGTCTTTAAGCTACAAATTTTGTTTGTTTGTTTGTTTTTTAATTAAACCTTGTGTTTAACTTGAAATGCAAACCTGTGTTTTTTTCAGAGTTCCTTGGTTTTCCTCAAAGGTCCTTGACATAATTTTCCTTAAAATTAACAAAACTTTAAATGAAAAATTTTCATAGAAATTGAAATGTTTAATTTTGTTAATGACGAAATGGCTTTTTACGAACAGCTTAATTAAACTTATATGATTCACAGTTTTCTGAGATAGCTGAACCAGTGATTATTTGTTTGTTCACTTGATACTTGTCTTGGCCAAGAGGTTTTGCATCTGAATCTTTCTCCTTGATCTACCTGGGGACCCTGCTGAACTCTGGGGCTCAGAGCTGCGTGTCCTGTCTGTTATTCATAAAACATCTCTTGTATTGTCTCCCTGCTCCTCAGACACTGGCCTGCCTATGAAGGTAGCATCTGCTCCTTAATTATTTGGCTCTATTTTGCCTACTACTCTCCATTTAACACATCAGGAACTCAATGGTGCTGCTGGTGGTGGAGCTTTCCTGCACATGTACTTAACATCTTCCCTATAGGTCCAGACATTACCTAAAATTCTCCAGTGGAAGTGTGGATTTGGTTGATCTCCAAGAACCTGATGGCTGAGGGTTGTATCTGGTGCCTGCACATTGGGAATTCTTGGCCTAAGGAGAGGGTGCTGATGAACATGGTGCTGAAAACTACTGACCACAGCAAATTAAGAGGAGCTTTGTGTGCAGTTTTGCTGCTCCTTTTGAGGGGTGAAGATAGTCACGAGCCAACACCCTCCATCACAGCATATCACACATGATATGAAACTGAAGAAGAGAGCTAACAGCTTGGAATGCCCCGTGCAGCCAAGAGCTGGGCAGGAGGACCACACAGGAACCTGCGGTGTGGCAGTCCCCAGCTGCTCATGGCTTTTCTGCTGCGCAAGGAGCCTCTGCAATGTGCATCACCGTGGAATAAGATGGCCAGTAGCATCTGGCATGGGGGCGGGGGCCAGCTCTGAAGCCAGGGAGAGCTGTGACACTGTGCTGCAATGTCATGAGCTGCTACTGCTCGTAGGGCCACGGAGAATACATGAGAATTGACAGTGAGGTCAGGGAGATAATATGAAGGAGCTAAAGCAGCTGGAAACCTGGAGAGAAAATGACAAGTTCTTTTGCACTTTTTGAAGCTGAACCTTATTTACTTCTGGGGACAGATGATCTGAAGAACCGATATAAACTAGTGGGCAAGCTAGAAATTCCGGGAAAATAAGAAAAATATGTGGGTAGTGGGTAGTAGAGGAAAAAGATGCAAGGATAATTTTGGATCTTAAATCAATCCTGCTAGAATTGTTCATTCTATTTAAGGAAATATGCAGAAGATAACTCGTTGGTAAAAAAAAACCCCAATGATACAACCGAATGTATTCATGCGTGCCTACATCTGAAGTGTAATTCTCTCAATGACACGATGGTCACCCGGGGTTTTTTTTAGCGTCTATGGGGGAGGAGGGAGACAGCAGTCAGCCAGTAGCTCCCCTGACAAGGCGAATCTTTCATCTCGCATGAACCTAACACCGTAGTTCCCTTCTTGACACAGGAACCGCGCTGTGGACACGGGATCCCTGGTTTGCAGCACTCTGCGAGCAGGCGTTAGAGGGCAGGAACCGCTTGGCGTAGGTGAGGTTCAACAGAGCAACAATTTGTGGAGTGCCCCAAGTTTAAGTGCATCACGTTTGAAGTTCTATAAATGCAGGAATGTAAACTGGCCAACAAACTTCTGCGAACTGGACCACGAGTCACGATTAATTTATCAAGCTGTTCCAAATACATCAACTAAAATAATGGAAATATAAACAAAAGTTATGTAATTTCTCCTTGCCTGTGCTTGGGCCCTGCTTGTGATGGCGGAATTATAAACTGAACTAGAGCGTATAAAAAGATTTCCAAGAAAAAGCCTTTGTTTAATGTTTCCTATGCATCAGATATTCCACTTGCCTCCCAGATGCATATATTCCAAATCATCCTTTCGCCGTCCACAGAAAATTCCTCCATCTATTTATACTTTCAAATCTATGATCTTATACATTAATAAATAGTAATGAAGTCCTGAAGTAAATACCAACGTTACGGTTTCACTGCGGATCTTGGTGACATTTATAAATATCTGCAGCTTTCATGGTTCAGGACACTGGCAGAGCTCACAGATTCAGTTAAACTTTATCATGTAATCGTACATATGGTCTCTCTTTTGAAAGTATAATGCATGGGGTCTGTAGAATATTCCTGCTCGTCTGTTTGCTTGCTTTATCAAAAGCCGTGTTTCTGTGTGGGTGTATCTTAGCTGACCTACTAAACCCACCATTTTTCATCTCAGCTGGCACCAAACAGCGCACACGGTCTGGACTTTCCCAAGCTATGGAAATGTTGCTATCTTGTGATTACTCACCGCTCGGAATTAGTCATCCATTTATGTGTCTGTCCATTTATATGCTAGGAGATAATCCAACAAGACTAATGGCCACTTCACTTCTTGTGTATGCCTTTGTCTGTCAACAGGATTACGGGCCTTGGTTCCCCGTGGTGGAAAGTTTAGCTCAGTGACCCAAGAAATACTTTCCAATTGAACGCTGTCATTGCCCTGCTCCAAAAGGTAAGAGAGAGGAATTTCACAATACAGCTGTGGAACTGAATGTGGCATGGGACAATCCTCGGGCAAGGACTTTGCTGCCGGGATAGGAGCAAGTTGAAGAGCTGAGGAGAGTCAGGAGCAATTACTTTGAGTCTGGCTTCTTCCAGAGATGTTTAAATGACCAAGAGCAAAGGTCTGGGGATGGAAATTCATTTCAGTCTCAGATTCAGGGGTAGTACAGTGATCTCTCAGCCAGTTTCTTCCTGAGAGCTCCTAATTGTGAAATATTGCCCAACTCTGTGCAAAACAACAAATGCCGTAACATACATTCCTTCAACTGAGGGAGTCCCAGGTATCCGGTACCTCACATTTATATCAAAAGGTGGGGAAGTGGGAGGGAATTCTCCACTGCAGAGAACTCTGTCAAAGTACAACTTTGCTCCTTGCACAACAGGGAAGATCCCTGCTGTCTCTGGACTCCCAAAGGTCCTTTCATCCAAGCAGGAATCAAATAGCTGTAGTCCCTGCTCTTCACCAGAACTGATAGGAAATTGATAACTTCCAGGTAAAATCATGGTTAAACTTCCCTTTTTCATGGTTAAGCTTTCACACTCCAAGGGAATCAATCATCTCTCATTTAACAGGAGATTTGATGGAGGCTTTGGGACAGTCAGAATGGGAGGAACTGTTCAGACAAACTTCCTTGGTTTGGGTGCAGAAGCTGTCAGGCAGTTACAGGTGCTCCCAGTAACTCTGCACTGCCTGCCTGGGATGATGAAAGGAACTTCTGTCTCTTGCTAAATGGATTCCGCCAGCACTTCTGAAGCCCTGACACTACTGGTGTTTAAAGGAAGTCAAAAGCATTGCGTGTTATCCCTTTGGGAAACCTTTATAGAGGAACCTCTGGGAACAGCCACTTGTCCAGTCACTAGAGCCACGAGATCTGTGATTGCCACTGCTACTGCTGAGGACGAGACCGTGAAAAGAACAGCCAAGGCAAGCAGGATGTACAGCTACTGAGGTAGACACTAGATCTCAGGAACGGGGCGGGTGTTTGTTTGCAGGCTGGCAAGAATGGCAGTTCTGAGCATACCGTGTAAACCCAGGTTTTGAAGAGGATGCATGAAGGACCTTTAGACTCTCTTCTCTCCACATTTCCGGAGATGTATTTCTACTGGCCTAAAATAAATGCAACACAGAGGAAGGGAGAACGGCTTGCCGCATATGCCACAATACAGAGCAAGTCAAGCGAAAAAGCCAGTGTTGGTGGCACATGAAAAATTAGCTCCCTGAAGCAAAGTAGGCAACGACTTATTTATGCTGGCTGGAAAAACTGCTTGCTCTATACACTTGTTTTTCTCCTACCTATAGGTCTTCCCAAGTCAGGGTAACTAGCCGGGTAATTTTGCATATCAGGTTGTATTATTAGACACAATAACATCTGTAGATGCCGGCTAATGTAACACGTGAGTTAAAGCACTTGGCAGTGACTCATCGGTTAAGGTATTTAACTCCATCCCCAATTATCCTCATTCTTACAAAGGGAGGGAAAGCGGTGAAGAAATAATTGTGTACCTAAAGAAAGGTTGTAAGGTTGTGTTTTGATCCATATTTAGTGGGTGTTTAATTGCAAAATAGCACAAAGAAGACTGCTTACATTCAACGGAAGACTGGAGAAAAGTGTTTGCCCTAATGTCCAACCTCAGGGACCTGAGAGAGGTTGTGTAGAAGAAGACAAAGAACTGAGTTCCTGTGTGTGTACTGATATAAGGAGCTGGCCCAGCAGTGAGTTGAGACTGATGTTAGAAGAGCCGAACTGCTTTCAGCATACACAGTGAGTCTGGGAGGACCTCTGCCACTGCCTCTGCTTTGCCTTCTCCATGGCTGAAGACTTTGTCCAACATGCAGACACGTGTGTGACCCCTGTCGAATGCTTCACGGTACCGTGGTGCACAAAGAGCCCATTTGAGACCCAAGGGCTGTGCAGAGGCTGTGAAGACCAACTGGTTGGTTTGAAACCTACAGAACAGAAGCATAGTGTAATGGGAGTGGGAGTGAAGGGTGAGTGCAGTGGGATGTGCGATCTCTGTGTCCCACTAAGGGCAAGCTAGCTGAATATTGCTAAAAATCACAGCTGGAAAAATGAATTTTAAAGATATTTACGTGAACTCACCAAATTAGTGCAATGTTTGCCTTGCCGGTTGGGGCATCTCGCTGCTATCCAAATCATTTTGTGAGCTATTTTATTGCTAACGTGTATAATTACCCCCAGTTCAGATAAGCCCAAAGGTAACAAAATACCATCCTTTCCCCATTTTGTTTATTTATTTTGATTCTCCAAAGACGAGGTCTTTTAAAGGTCATATCTTGACAGAATCCCTTTTTTTTTTTTTTTTTACCCCCTTGTTGTGCTAAAATAGATCAGTATTATTGACCTTGACAACAATGCCTGAAAGGTTTAGTGACAATCTATTCTGTATCAATGAGCACATAAAACTGCTTTTATGGGCTGGGGGGCTCTCCATGCGTTTGATAGCAGGCAGATCGGCTTTTCTTGACAAGGCATCGAGTAAAAAGATTTAATGTATCCATCTCGATGTGAATTGGATCGTACCCTCCTGACATGAGATCCCCAGCCCCAGGGAGAGCCGTGCTCAGCGCTGTGTGGCTGCATTAGTCACTTGTAATGGCTACGCGAAGAAACAGAGCATGACAAGAGCTAAATAACATTGGGAGTGGGGGACAGGGCCACGTTTCCCCAGCCTCTCTGCTCTCCCAGACTTTTGCAAGATGAAAAGCAATAAAATGCTTTTAAAGGGGGCTTATTTTTCTTTTGAAACCGCTCTTTTTTGAAGCGTGCCTTGTACAAGTAGCTGTTGCGGGATGAATAAGGAAGCCACGGGTCCTGCTAAGGATCAGACACGAGCTCTGCGGTGGCTCTTTCAAGCGGCTTCAGATTTAGGGAGGTCAAGCAGCCGACCCGCTAACGTTTATCTGCTCTCCTGTTGCTGACTCTGGTTTCAAAGGGCGCCAGTCCTCACAGCCTGTGTCTCTGCTCTTACACCTGCTCTGGGGCAACAGGTCCCTCATAATCAAATTTTTGTTTCCTTCTGAATTCTTTCCTACGCTGATACCCACCCTAAAATAATCAACAGAAATACAGTTTCGACTCTGTATTTGGTGAAACTCTGGCCCAAATGAAGGCGATGCAAATGTGCCAGGGGTGTCGGTGGGGGCAGGATTTCACTTGTTTAGTTAGAAACAGGTTTTGCCAGAATCCTGACTCTTTCCCCTTGAGTTACAGTGATTAGTAGGGGAGAGGGGAAGGGGGAAGGGAGACACAAGAACTATAATGGACAAATAGATGAATAAAAAAAAATCACACAGTGGGAAAATACACAATGAGTATTGGTTTTCTGGTGCTTCATATCCAAAAATTGAAAAACAAGGCACACAAAGAAGACAAGATGGAAATGAAGAGCTTTGTTTCAGAATCTACATTTCTCTGGTTTAAGGGGTTATAAATAATCCTTCCTACTGGGCTGAGCTACCTCCCATTATTAGTCTTATCTGCACAGTTCTTGTTCTATCATGTTCTTCATTTCAAGGTCAAAAAATCCACCTGGAAAAGCAGCAACACGCAGCAGATTTCCCTGAACCCAAGCAGGGAGACTTGTTAATCAGCCCTTTCACTACTCTACCACTGGGAAGTCAACCAAAGCTTTGTGTGCTTGGCCTCAGGCTGTCCTCCCCTGTATTACTGTGTCTAGAAGTGGCATGGAAGCATCACAGCAACTCTTCGTGATCTCTTCTAGAGATGCAGGATTGTTGTTCAAGGATCAACAGCTTCAGCATCAGTCCAAAGGCAACTGGTATAATTGAAAACAACATTCGTAAAGAAAAGGTGTAGCTCACTCCAGCACAACACCCAGGACGAGAGAAACACTGAGTACAGGTAAACCATTCTTCCCACCTGTGTGAGGAAGGATACAACTCCCTAAAGGGAGGTTGTAGCAAGCTGGGGTCAGTCTCTTCTCCCAAGTAATGAGTGATAGGACAATAGAAAATGGCCTCAAGTTGCACCAGGGGTAGTTTACGTTGGACATGAGGAAAAATTTCTTCCCCTAAAGGCTTGCCAAGCCCTCGCTCAGGCTGCCCAGGGAACTGGTGGAGTCCTTATCCCTGGAGGGATTGAAAAGCTGTGTAGATGTGGTGCCGAGGGACACGGGTTAGTGGTGGACTTGGCTGCTCCGGGTTAGTGGTTGGACTTGATGATCTTAAAGGTCTTTCCCAACCAAAACGATTCTATGATTCTGTGGAATTGGGATGAATACTTGCCTGTGTGCAAACACATTACTGAGCACCAGGGTTTATGCAGAGACCCCTAAAAATCCTATCCTCCTTGCCTTCTTGAAAGAAAGAGTCCAGCATTACTTTCCAAAGAAAGGACGTTTCTGTATTTCATATTTCACCCAGATGAGCTTGTTTGATCCGTGCAGTGGCAGAAGGCACAGAGAATCACTAAAATAGAGCTTTGGCCACGGTAAACTCAGCTGCGTTACACATCTGCAAGCCAAGGACCACCACCATTGCTTACAACATCAGTTGAGTGCAGCACAGTTGCTGCAGGTTTAAGAAACCCAGCTCAGGTGGCTGGTAGAGCAAAGTCACTGGCGTTCAGATTCCCGCTTCAACCATTTAAAGGGCAGTTTTCGGATCAAAGAGGTCTTGAACAAAAAAATGAAGACCTGGGTTATTTGAAATACAATCTTGGTTGGAACAAGCCACCATGGGGTTCCTTTCCTAAGGCGGTCCCTAGATCCAGGTGTTTCTGTGGGAATGAGAACAAAAGGGGGAGGTAGCAGAGAATGAACGAAACTCCCCGAAAGTCAAGGAAAGAATGAGGAGGAAGAGAGAAAAGATTAATTGTTCCATCACTAGCAGACTCCTGAGCAGGGCATTTGTTCTTCCTGCATGAAAAGTCCTTCCTTTGCCATCCAAAGCAATCAGGTGGCGTTTAACTTGCCTTCAGCCCTTTCCCCCCAGTTCAAGCACGTAATTATTTACACCAGGTGTGGTGCCTCAGCCCAGCTCCTGGGATGTAAAGGAATGTAATTTGCCAGCTTTTGCTCAAGTTTCTTTGTACGAGCCTCCTACCCCGGGTATAACGTTACAGTGACAAGCGGCGCGCCACAATGGGAAGGGAAATAGAATTCACCCGGTGAACAAAGGGTATTAGCGTTCCCTGCCTCTCACCCCAGGTGTCTGGGCAGAGCTGACTGCAGGGTCTCTGGTGACAGAAAGCTCAGGCCATACAAAACCAACGAGCGCGGCAGCAGCGCTGGCAGACAGCTACACCTGCAGCAACCCGCTGCCGTGAGCAACTACGCTGCTTTCTGCCGTTACTTTGGGTAAATGCTGCCCGTCCCACTTAAATTTTAAATGAACGCAAGATTTTAGCTGGTGGGGTGGTTGCTACAGCTGGAGGGTACTCAGGCCAAGCAGCATTCACGCCCTCCCTTGCCAGCTGCTAACAGAAGATTGTCCCATTGCTGCTTGGTTCAGAGTGCATGGTCCGGCTTTCTGTGCCTGGAGTGGCCCCGACCTTTGCTGATGGCTGCATTGAGGATCAGGTGCGGTAATAGAAACGCCGTGAAAACTCAGGTCTCGTGGCCCCTGTGACGCTGCCGCTTTGTTTCGCTGAAGCTCCTGGAATTTGCCTGTTGCACCCACACGGGGCAGGACCTGTCCCTCTGTGTGCGGCCAGGGCTGATCCATGGCAGATGCCCCTGGGCTGTGCTGTAAAACAAATAAATGGTGACAAGAATAATGAGGGAAAAGTGAGGAGTGGAATTATTTCGGTCTGCAGGTCTGGGTTGGATGCAGCAAGTCCAGGCACGGATGAAGCAGGGGTTGAAGGCAGTTGGAGTGCTCCCTGCTTAGCCCTGGCTGTGTAGCACACATGCCACTGCATGCGAGGCTGCTTGAGAACACAACCTCTTTTCACCCTTCCAAATCAAAGGTGTCTCCTTCCTTTCCCTCCCAGAAAAATCCCAAAGGCGTGTGGACCACACAGAGATGCAAATAATAATACCGAGACGATGTCAGGCAAACACAGTCTCCCAGCACTTCTTGTTGCTTGCTTCTCTTCTCTGAGAAGCATGTGCGATGTGCTGAATGAGTCCTGGGTGCTAGAGGGGAGAAATTCCTGCTTGCTCAACTCCAGCCTATATCGCCCAGCCTCTTGTCTCACCAAGACTTAGAGCGGAGGCAGTGGGAGCCCCAGCCGCTTCTTTTCAAGGAGCAATCCTGCTTCCCAGTGAATCAGTGGTGTACTCTGGCCATGCCTTCTCGTGATCCTGCCCCGAATTTACCCTTTTAAAAACTGGCAATCCACTGCTCCTAGTCTGGCCTCCAACCAGGAGGCCAGAGAAAGGTGCACTGAGCAAGGGTCATCACGCAGGGACTCACACCTGGAAAAGTGGCATGGCCCAGAGGTCAATATAGGAGCCGATAGTGTTTAACCTCTTCGTTACTGACCCAGGGAGTGGGAACGATGCACCCTCAGCAAGTCTGAAAACGTTATTAAATCTGGAGGAGTGGTTGATACACCAGAGCGTTGTGCTGCTGTTCAGAGGGAACCTCGACGGGACAGAGAAGCAGCAGTTTCATGAGGTTCAACAAAGGGAAATGCAAAGTCCCGGACAGGGGAGAAATAACCCCGTGCATCAGCACAGGCTGGGGACTGACCAGCTGGAAAGCAGCTTTGCACAGAAGAACCTGTGGATCCTGCTGGGCACCAAGTTGCCTGTGGGTCAGGAACATGCCCTCATGGCACGGAAGCCTCCTGGGCTGCCTTAGGCAGAGCATTGCCAGCAGGTCGAGGAGGTGCCACCGTTAAGAGCATGACAAAATGTGTCTTGGACAGAAAGGCTCCCTGGGAGCTGTGCAGCAATGGTGGCCCTGCCTCAGCAGAGCATTCTTGGCTCTGCTGCTGTGTGTACTGCACAGACACTTGAAGATTTCCAGTCCCACCACAAAACCTCCGCCCTGCTGACAGCTGCCATGGGAATTCCCCACTGCACAGCTCTGCAAGCAGAGGTTACAGGCAGCGCTGGAGGAAAGATTTCCAGCAGGGAGTGGGAAGGTCGAGTGTGCTCCTTGCTCCTTCACATATAAAATTTCATTTTTAATAATTTTTCCATTTCTTCGGCTTTCTACTCCATTGCCAAACGCACAAGGACAATTCAGGAGAGGGCAGCACTGCAGAATTCTCTTCCTCTGAATACCCCTACAGCAGCAGCTTACAACAGACTTAGAGAACCATGGGCAGCTTTGCTGAACTCAGCACAACCTTCTGCTACAGCCCCTTCTGCCGTCTGCCCCACCCCTGCCAGAGCACAGCTCCTTCTGACATGAGCGCGCCCGTTGCTTGCTGTGGAATACTCTGCGGAGGCACCTTTCAGCTCGTCCTGCAGATGCTTCTGACTCATGTTGATCTACCACAGATTAGGGAATCCAGCTTTTGGAGTGCTCTGGAACATGTGCTTTAAAAGAAAATAAATTAATTGAAGCAACACTGGTCCGAGCCCTATCAGGGCAGAAATCAGACGGAGGCAGGAGGAATGTCCTTGAGCCCTTTTTTTTTTTTTCCATGGCTCCCTCTGACCCGCAGGCTGGAGGAGGAAGTGGGCAGATGTTTCAAAAGGAGACATTACATCATTGGATTTTTATATCCTCTATCTGTATGAACTGCAAGACGTAAGTGGGGCCAAGCATAATTATTCCTCAAGAAATTAAGGTATGAGCAAGGCACACACAGAGCCCCAGGGTGTAGCTTGTAGCTTGCAATATGGGAGAAGTTTGGCTTCCCTCTGGGGTAGATGAAGATCTGTCCCTCCTTTCTATCACCTCCACCTTCTCTCTATAAACCTACAGCTGCTTGCTGAGCTCCCAGGACACCTGACCGTGCCCAGAACCATCTGTGCCCTCACCGAGACTGGTGTCAGTGAGTTAAATCCAGGAGCACTGGAAAATAGTTGTCCTGAGGGACACTTCTCTTCTAAGGCATTTGAGATAACAATCTCAGCCTTGCTGTTTGATGCAGTAGATATTTCTCCCATGGACAAGTTATTTTTAGCTGGAAAGGAATAGTATGAAATCAAGCAATAAAACCTGACTATATCGAAATTGGAATTGATCTCAAGGATTGTAGGAACTGGGCCCAACCAGCGCAATGAGGACTCGGTTCAGTGTTCAGCCCTTGCCAGGCTTTCGCTTGCTGGTTTCTCTGCGTTTTCCCAAGGTCACCTCACAACTACCCTTAGAGGTTTTCCTCAGCTGCTGAAAGGAAGAGCACAGAAATGGGTAAGAGGCTGCACTGCAGCATTCTCAGCATTTGCAGGTTCACTTGAGTCGCAGACATGACAACAGCGGGTCTTGTTTGTCCCACCCCACTCCCTCTGCCTGCCTGACTCTCCCAGAAGAAGCAGCACTGCCCAAGAGCAGAATTAGAGACCTCCTCCCCTCAGAAAGGCTTTGACATCCCTTGGTGAAGGCTTCTGCTCAGTAGGAAGCGTTGCAGCCTGCAGCTGTGGGTTTACAGTGTTGCAACACCCCGAGTTTTGGAGCATGCTGCAAATGCAAGTTTTTTTGTCAGAAACTACCTATTTACCCTGTAGATAAATAAGAGACGACAAGCTTTTTATTTTCTATTAATTTTCCATTACCCTCTTATTAATTTTCTACTAATCCTATTTGCTTTTCTGTAAACTGTTAATTTTTCTATTTTGATTTTCCATTCCATTTCCTCTGCTATTCTTCCATCATTCCGCATTACAATCCATTGAGATGAACAGACAGTTCCATCCTCTTCCCATTCGTTACATGGGATTTTTTCCTTTTTCATTAACTTCTTTCTCTCTTTGCTGCCTTTTCTTTCGTTGTTGTTGCTCTGGAAGGCATACCCTGTCTGCAAAGAGAAAGAGAAGGCAAGTGCAGCATTTTGACCCTCAAATTTTTGTCCCTATTTCTACTGCTGAGATGTCTGGACCTTGTCTTCATACCGGCTCCATTTTCTGTTGCTCAGTTCTGCAGCAGCCAGACTTGGTGGCAACAGCCCAGCTCCAGTATTCACCACTAACCAGGAGAAAGAGGCCACCCTATTCTAGGACATCTCCCTGAGAACAGGCAGACAATTATTTGAAGCACGGGAGGAAAGAGGGTGAGAAAACTTCAGCAGTGACAGCCTATTTTACAAACATTTACAAGTCTCATTTATGAAAAGATTACTGCAGGAAAATTCAGCGTTCACAGCTGGCTGGAAAAAAAAAAAATCCCTTCACTATAGTTTCCTTTGACTCTCCTTTCTGCAACAGTTGGGACTCAGTCTGAAATTCAAATTAACTTTCATACCCAGCCTACTATTCCATTTTGTGCCCCAAAGCAAAATTTCCTGCATAATTGTGTGTATTTAGGTCAGTTCTCCATTGTTTGCTTCTGCAAAGAAAATAGCTGATTTGCTAGTGGAGAAAATTCCTAATACAGTTTTCAAAAGCACTTTTGCAATTAGAGATTGTGTTCCTAAATGAGACTGGAACGTAGGCATGTATTTGCTTGGGTAATGTCTTGAGACTTTTTATGGCTGGTTTTTTGACAGCAGTGAGACTCCATTTAAACACAGACCGCGTTTGACATTTATACAGGAACGAGCTGGTTTTCCAAACTGGATTTCAAAAAATAGCTATCCTATTTTCATACTCCTATCAACTATTAACCATTAGTATGCAATATGTGCAAATATTGATCTAATTAACACTTAATCCAGAGAAACAACACTTACCATCTTTTCCTGTTCTAAGGTTCTTTTCACTGCAGGTTTTCCCTACGCTTAATTTGTGTGAATTTATTTAATTTCTAAATTTCTGCTCTGAAAACTGCTGTGAGAAGTACCCCGTCAGTATCTTCTGCTTATGTTTGACTGTACAAGCACCAGACATATGCATGGGCAGACCCATACAATAATTTTAACTCATGCAGGTATCAAACTAAACCAAAATATTCTGAGCTGAGTGTAATGAATAAGAAAGCTCTCGTGAATGCTCAGTTAATTGGCTTAGACCAGAGATCTGTGCAAAGCAATACCTTTATTTCTGTATCGAAGCAACGAGCATGACTCAAAACTTGTATTTTACACGAATGTAAAGATCTATCTCTACATCTTAGCGCCCCATGGTCTGGTCTTGTGGCTTCATAAATATTTTTGTGAATGCGCCACCAGAACAGGTCCCAAGAGTTGGAACACATCATGCAAAGGCTCCATCACCAGGGCTGTAATTCAGGGCAATGACACCAAAGGTTGGGCGGTGGAAAGCCCAAAGCTGATGCCACATGTATATTTCTAGGCGTTAATTAAAAAATCAAACCTCTGGCACCCCGCCCCCGCCACAGACGCTTGCGAGGGACAACAAAGCACAGCAGATCTACCTCAGGATGCCGGGAGAGAGGGGAAAAAAGAATCAGGTCAAAGCACACAATATACAAATCCTTGGGCTGCCGTAGGGCACAGTATGCAACGACCTCAGACTGTTTTGAAAATCGATTACAGAAGGCCTTCAGCTGAATGGAGTCAATGACCCTATCTATGCACGGCGAAAGGGAAACAGCTACATCTTCTCCGAGCTAATACGTGCCAGGGATCCTGGCCTGAGATCCTCATGGTGGCTAGCAAAAGAGGACCTCTGGAAACAGCCCCTCCCAGCTGTTTTTCATGCCAGGANAAAGTGTTTTTAAGCTGATAAAGATCAAGGAATTGTATTGGCGCTACTGTGGCCAGCGGGACTAGGGCAGGGATCGTCCCGCTGCAGTCAGCACTGGGTAGGTCACACCTCGAATCCTGGGTTCAGTTTTGAGCCACTCAATCCAAGAAGGACCTGGAGGGGCTGGAGCGTGTCCAGAGAAGAGCAACAGAGCTGGGGAAGGGTCTAGAGCACAAGTCTGGTGAGGAGCGGCTGAGAGACCTGGGCTTGTTGAGCCTGGAGAAAAGGAGGCTCAGGGGAGACCTTTTTGCTCTTGACAACTCCCTGAGAGGAGGTTGTAGCGAGGTAGGGGTCAGTCTCTTCTCCCAAGTAATGAGCAATAGGACAAGAGGAAATGGCCTCAAGTTGCACCAGGGGAGGTTTAGATTGGATATTAGAAAAAAATTCTTCACAAAAAGGGTTGTTAAGCTCTGGGACAGGCTGCCCAGGGTACTGGTTGAGTCACCACCCTTGGAGGTATTTAAAAGACTTGTAGATATGGTGCTGAGGGACATCGCTTAGTGGTCACCCAGTAATGCTGGGTTCATGGTTGAACTAGATGATCTTAAAGGTCTCTTACAATTAAAACAATTCTATGATTCATTGAATTAGCAGACCAGTACCTCTGAAAAATTCATACATTGGAGCGGTGGGATTACATCCCTTAAAAACATACACTCTTCAAACACGGAGAACATGGTACACAAAAGCACCAGTTCTCCAGACTAAACACATTTTCAAGGCAATGGTGCAAATCCCTCTTGAAGTGAAGCAATCCTGCAGTAAAACAAACAAACAAACAAAAAAAGGGTCAAAAGTAGCTCCACTAATTTCCTTTGCCTTAGCTAATGTAGATGGCACAATTGTGCCTTTATTTATCTTTCTTCTTTCCAAAAAACCCATAGTAATGGTAGAGGAAATGAATTGCGGGTTCAGCGTGACAAAACCACATGAATGGGCTTACTTTTAAGCACACAAGAAGTTCACTGGTTCCAGCTGGGATTGAACATTCAGCATATGCTGCAGGGCTCTGCCAACGCAGGACCTACCATGTGGAAGCAGACTAAATGTCCACGCACGGCCAGAGAAACTGAGACAAGGTATTCAGGCTACAGCGTGAATTATCTGCCTGTGGAGACAGTAGGAAGAATTTAGCTTTTCGGCAGTTCCCCCCAAAACCTCAAACCCTATTAGACCAGGGGGCATAGATATCAAGCGCACGCTATTCCTAAGATGAGACCATGTAGAAAGTGCACACGGAAGATGCAAGAGGGAAATCTAACAACACCTAGAGGATCTCCAGATTTCTACAGAGCAGCCCAGCAGCTTCAGGCCAGAAAGAGAAGGAAAGGAAGGAAAATCAAAGGGATCGGGCGTATGCGAGCGGTGGCAGAAGGAATGTGCAAAGCAAGAACCAACCACAGAACAAGACCCGACTGATTTGTGTGCACAGGGAATATAAAAATTAGGCTGAAGGTTACAGTCTGCCTAGAAACAAGGTGATAAGGTGGGTACAGCCCTTATCAAGTTCCAATAAGAAATCTTTGTATTAGCTATTAGATAATAAAAGCCAGGCTGGGGCCTGGTGCAGCTTTCTTCTAGCACTGAGGTCATGCCCATCCCAAGGTTTTCAGATGCAGGTAAACTGAGACTCTCAGCTTAACATCTGAAAGTAGGGCAAGATTTAGCCCTATTAGGCTGGCCACCTGTTAATAACATTTCCTAACAGAATAATAAAGTTTTTATATTGAAAGTCCTGTAAGTTTTAAGAGTGTAAAAGCATTAAGCTAATGTACTTCTGTAATTAAACATTTACATTACATTATTCCAATCCATTCCGTACATCTCATCGATATTTTTTTTTCACTAAAAGTCTTCTAAAATCAGCCTTCCCTTGTTTTTGTTTTTTCCTCCTCAAACTGATTCCCGATATCCTGCCAGACTCCAGTTCATTACTGGAATCAACAACCACCGACTGGAGGGTGACTTCACTGACTTTGCTATTTCAATTGAATATCGTCTTCGAAGATGGCTGAAGGCGAGCATTAAAATCCCGCAAAGAAACAAAACATTGCAACAACAGCAAAAAAAAAAAAATAATTCTCAAAATAATGTGAAGTGCACACTTCAGGATACTTCTAATACAAAGCGAAACGTTAGGATGAAAACTGATTTCAGTTGATCACGTCACTTCATATTCTTCAGGTAAGAGTCTCCCACTATGTCCATGACAGGGGTGAGCCCTACAAATCCATTAATACTTCTACAGGAATATTTCAAAAGCCTTCTGGAAAAAAATAATCTGGGTAAGTAGGAAATGCAGAAAGAAGAGCACAGCTACAGAAGTCCTAGAGGCCAGCTGTGTCCAAATATTCTGTTCCTACTGTTCAAGTTAGTCTAGGGACTCCACAGGTTATTTTAAAGAGACCAGAAAAGTTTCTTTTTCCTTAAATGCTTCCCCCCCTGCCCCCCAAATTCTTTTGTTGAAGTAAATAATACCTAGCTGTTTTATCCTGCACCTTCTTACAGTTTATGGGGTAGGATGCAAGTGACTGTTCTTACCAAGTTATACTGGTATTCATGAGCCAGCAGCAAACTCTGATGTCCTAAGTCAGAGTGAAGGGGAAGAGTCACGATGGAGCTTCGGCAAGGTAACACCTCCTAAAGAGAATCAGCAGGACAGTGGGACAGTGTTTCAGACGCTTCTACTACTAAGGAGGAGAGCTGAAGACAAGAAAACACATATAGCTCATTGTATTTACTTTATAGCTGCTCTACTCTACAAATAAACTTGCTGGTTTAAACGTCTGATCAGCAAATTTTTAATTCAAGACAAATCTAAGTGGTAGGTCACAGCAAAATTTTCTGTCCTGTTTAACAGGATAAAAATCTTGGCTAGCAAATATTTTCTTCAAGTAGAGGATGAACACCAGAAAAAGTTGCTAATGGGGAAAAGAAAATAAATCTCTCACAGCTGTGGCTCGTAGGCAGGATCTTTGAAAAGTCACAGATGATTTTAAGCTCTCCCAGTTTCAGTAAAAACATTGGGAAGTTTGCACCGAAATTGCCAAGTACAAATCGACTCCATCAAGATACGAATTCTCGTTAAATTGGTGAACTTCCCGTCCTGCAAGCTCACAAACGAGAGCCATACACCAAGTTTACCCAACTCCCAGAGCCGCTCCTGTGTGGGCATGTTTGCAGGGATAACTGTCGTAGTTATTTGTAACAGTAACTGTAAACTGGGCCAGTGTCTCGCCATCCTCATTACAAAATACATCTCTCTAGTCTAAATCTCCTTTCTTTTAGTTTGAAACCATCACCCCGTGTTCTTAATTTCCAGCTCCAGGAGAGAAACAGTCCTTGTAGCTGAG
>WEIS01044428.1:0-12448 GCA_013389965.1 Todus mexicanus
TCTCTCTTGCCCAACAGCTTGCAACGTGACCTTCAGTAAGCCACCTCTTATTTCAGCCTCTGTGGAACAGAGGAAACACGCTTGCTGCCTTCATGTGCTATATACAGCCAAGCTACGGGGATGATGCACACTGCTCAAAGATGACACGCTCCACATAAAACTCACTTAGTAAGACAGAATTTTACCTTCCGAGGATTCAATAAGTATTTACATGTAACTGAAACTGCCAAAGACATAATCAGTACTTGTTGATGAAGAGACTGAAAATGGACTTCTAATATACAAAAAAGACATAGGAATGATAACCAGATTCAGCCATTCTATACATTCAGTATATTCTTCCTGAACATCATTAATGTAAAATGAAATTAAAGCCAAAAGGTCAGGATATCAGAATTAAAACATTGACCTGAAGACAGTTCAATAGACATTTTCTATTCTACTCTCTTGTAACTAGACCACAAATGATACTACTTACATTAAGAAAAGATGAATTTTCGACAGGCCTGTAGGCATGTTTTCTACAAGGGATGGGATCCCTTAACTCTACAAAACACATAGAAGAGTTCTTTAGCCTTTCTGAAGATGACATCCATGTACTTCAGATGACTGATCCACAAGGAAGCAAAAGGCATCAGAAGCCCTCAAGACACAAAGGCAAGAAATGCTTCACTGAGAACGCCAGACTCCAACTGCAGCTGGAGAACAGACAACACAACAAACAGAGCATAACCCAAAAGGTCTTCAAGTTTCTGAAACTTAATCTCACTCTGGGACCTTATTTCTTTCCTGCAGCTAAGACTCAAGAAGTAGCAAGGTCAGTTCACCTGTCAGTGAACATTTTTCTGGATTCTAACTGCACAGCTCCATCACCTGCCTCACAGCAAACTTGAAAGACTCCTGCAGAAAAGAAAAAAAAATCCTCCAAAGTGAACCTCCAACTGTGCCATTCTGAAATCCATTTCACATTCTTTGAAACACATTTCATACTGTAAGCCAAAGCAAGAAGGCTAAAGGTAGAGGCTACTGCAAGGAAAAACCTACCCAACCGTGTTCTCTCAATGTGCAACTCTGTTATGCTTAGCAAGAAGAGAAAATACCTTTAAAAAGGCATTTACAGGACTCATGAAAAGAAATTATCTTATTACACAAAAGTCTATAGTGAGGGTCTGCAAAATGCATAAGTAGAAGCAGAATTGGGTAATTTTAAGCATAAATTTTCTAAAGAAGATACATGTTTGGAAAGTGAAGTAAATTCCTACAGCCTAATTATGAAGGATCAGCTGAGCACAAGAGGTAGGGAACTTTGTCAAAGTATCACTGTTTTTTCCCCAGTAATTAACAACTTGGAAATGAATTACCTGCACGGCTTACAAAGTAAGAGTTCAATCTATCTTGTGTTTATTGAAAACAGCAAAAACTACACTAAACAACACTTAATCATTACTCTTAAAAGTTACAGCACCTTTGGGTATTGAAAACGGGAAGAGTTAAGGAGAGTGTCTTGTACTCAAATACTCCTGAGGCCATTTTTTAAAAGCAAAATTTTAATTCATGAACCATAGTATTTTTAAAAAATGAAACAACTGGGGGGGTGGAGAGAGGTGGGAAGGATTTCTTTTGCTAAACTTAAAATAATTGTGTGTTCAGTTAAGCATGATATTTATAAACAGATTCCTCATCAACATACCCTTCTGCTATATATAAAGTTTTAAGTTCAAAAGTATTGAAGAGGCCAAAAGAGAAACCTCCTGTTGGTAAGACTAAAAATATTGGACAGAGGGAGTGTTTTTTACAAAACCTAACACTTAGTGTGGCCTATTCACTAATAAGTAATAAAGCTACAATAACAACACAGAAAATACACAACTAATAGTTGTCTACATTTAGGAGCCTTTTTTTTCCACTTGGAAAACAAAGCATTAACGTATTAAAATTCGTAGCTACAGCAACTAGCACCCAAGGGGTTTTTTAAAAGCTACACAAGGACGATATAGTTAGTAGAGTAGGGATTTAAGTAAAAATTTTGTCAACCCAATTCCAAATAATTTTTTGCAATGTTAGAAGTATGATTGAGAAGAGCTCTCCAACGGTGATTAAGAACACGCCAGCTTTGATTGACTATATTTCTAGCAACATCCTACGATTTCCAGTGCTTTCATTACATTACTTGGAAAAAACCAACTACTTAGCCATCTAATAATGCAAAAGCAGGTAGCAAATAATTAAGCCAAAAAAAAAAATCAGTGGTATGGACCACTGAAGACCACAGATTGACTTCAATAAAAAACAAGGCTCAAGTAAAAAGCCACAGATTTACCAAAAATTTAAAAAAATAAAAAATAAGAAGGCTGTATTTAAAGATTGATGAACTTCAGTCTGAAAAAAACTGTAAACAAGATTTAGGAGCTAGCAAACTAAGCAAAGTTCCTAAGAAAACCTTCAGGGAAATTAATAAAATTAATCTTTGAATCTATACACTGGAATAATAAAGAGACTCTGTTGTTGTGGTAGCTTGCGCCAGACATTATCAGAGAATTATATCCAATTTGGGTGCTCACATATTAAAGAAGGTTCACAAAAGAGCCACAAGAATGAATGAAGGGACTGAAAAGCATGTTTTTACAATGAGCACACCAAAACATATAATCTCATTAGCTTGTCAGAAAGGCGGCTACGAGGCAAGTCAGCACAAATTGAGAATAAAGCACTCTCTAAATCGAAAGCTGTAGCCATACTGACTCAGACTAGGAAAGGTCACCATACAGTTAAATAATAATTAAAAAAAAGGTGTAGAACTAGCTATCCTTCGGAAATCCTCAGAAGAGGAAAAATCAAAGGCTAACAGGTAGAATTGTTTTTCAAGAAAAATATTTAGAACATGAATTCGTAAAAGGAATGGAAAGTGCACTAACATGGACTTTTCTCTCTGCCTGACTGCCCTGTGCTATAGCTGACCAAAATAGCCAGGGTGACAGACAGAAGAAAAGCTTTGTTACATGAAGATGCCTTAGTTAACCCACTGGAGTTAGCAGAAGAAAAAAACCAAAGCTGTCAGCAATCACGCAGCATAAATAAAGATGATATGCAAATATACTGATGACAGCAACATTTCAAACAGTATTTACACAACTGCTTGCATATTAAGGCCTTTTCTTTTTTTTTTAAAGTCAGCTAAAGATGAATGTACAGAAACCAATGGCAACACGCTTTTTTCCTGAAGGCATTAGGCCAGCTGTGATACTCCATACAACACTTTGAGATGTGTATTTAAATGAATATTTATATTTTTCCTCTGAAAATTATATTTAGCAAAAACACAACAGCAGATGTTACCACTTTTCCAGATATACATTTCTATCCCAAATCAACACCCAGCACTGAAGATGCCCCAGCTCACTCTGCCCCTGCAGAACCTGCAGTGAAACCCAGCCCATGAGCTGAGCCAGGTGGTGGCATCCATGTCAGTCTGTACAGATTTTTGAGACTCTCCCACTAGGAAATTGTTACCTCAAAATCTTTATACACATGAAGTCCATGGTCACAGAAGAAAGCTTTTTACTTCAGAGTTGTATAGACATCAACCTTTATTTTGTGAGACTGCTCTGTAATGTGATTTCAAGGGGGATCTTTAAATTTACTATGTCAACTGCCTCCTCATTCTACATAGAGCTACAGGAGTTGCAAGCACTCTCCTCTGCTATTGCCAACATCTACAGGTGTGTCACAGCATTATTCCTTATAGCCACCCTAAAGAAAAGAACTATTAAAAAAAACAATATTACAAGCGTGGTCAGGCATTGGTTGCCCAAAGACCTAAACTGAAGCAGAATCTGGAGAATCTTAAATTCAATACTAATCTTGCTTGGAGAAAGGGGTTGAACTGGAGTCTTCCTGTGTTCCCTCTCGACCCTGAATGACTCTATGCTCATTTCTGTCAACATCAGCCTGGATTCTGCTGATTCCCCTCCCATGACAACAGTCCATAATATTTGATACATAAACTGACTGCAGTAGAAAGCCCAGGTACCTTGGCAAGTTTCTCTTCCTTTGATAACAACTTTTGCAGCTTATGCTAAAAACGTGCTGTCATTTCCAGTGACACATGACGTATTTAACTTCTTTTAGAACTTCAGCTGAAGAGCAGTTTCACAGAGCATACTGCCGAAGTGAAAAGCATCAACTACACCTTTCTATTTCTGTACAGAACTGCACCCAGCCTCGTGCCTCCCAGATTGCCAAGCAGATGCTCTGCCAGCTCCCATGGCCTTACACAGCAGAAAGCCTGAACAGCCGGCAATTGTAATTGTTTTCTTAAGGACCGTGCTGTTTCTCTCCTCCCCTCACACATTTCCCACGTTTCTCCACTTTTTATATCATTCTGGTTCTTCCCATTTTCTATTTCACTGGCTTCTCACAAGATCGCAAGCTAAGAACGATATTGCTCCTGTTTTCTCTTTATGAGTACTCAACACCAAAATCCAACACTGAATAACTGCCATCTTTCAGATTATTCAAGGGTTTATTATAAAAACAGAGAATTAAAAACTATGAGCAATAACAAAAAACTACAGCCCTGGCTACATGAGATTATTTTAGTCTTAAAAACAACCACAGACAAAAAACAGATCAAGGAACTGTTTGGTTAGCCCAAAGTCTAGAAAAGAATGAGCCCAGATATAAGTGATTTTTCCTCAAGACATTGAAAGGATCTTGTATGTATGTCAAATTACAAATACAGACACTCATAAAATAGGAATGGGTATGAACGAGGGCATCTGCATCTGTATTTCTATGACACTGATGAAGGTAAGGAATTACTGTTTCCGGAAGCCAGCACACGTGGCCTGAAGGAGCACACAAGTATAAACAATGGGGTTAGGATTCACTTTGCCTAACCTAACTGCCTGCACTCCGTTTTAGAAGAAAGGAAGAGACAGAAATGGGCACTAGAGACAGACAAAGTGATAAATCATCCTTTGATAATAACTCACTCAACCGATTACTCTGTAAAACTAGGCAAACTACATTAGACCAGATGCTAATTTCTTGTCTCTTCTCAGTCTGTTTCTAAAGTACCTGAGCTCCACGTGAGGATCTGCTTCAGCACGAAGGGAGTCTGAATAGCTGGGCACAGGTCAGAAATGTCTTCTTGATGGCCTACACTGTAAGGCCCCATGTCTGTGGACGGGTAACAGAGACCAAGAGATGTAGGAAGCAGGAATGCTGGAGCCTACCCAAAGCCAAGGAAATACAGCAACCTTGATTCAATCATGAGGTTCAGGCACCCCAACATGTGAAGTGCTTGCAGGGATGTGCTACTCAGACAATCCTGCATATGTGAGCTGCAGTGTTATTAGCAACTGACAATTCTGCTAGTGTTGTCTACGCTTCAGAATTTATTCATCTCATAATTAAGTTTTCATAAGTACACTTGAGTTAATTTGGAGGAGCACATGCAGAGGAAGAGAGAGAGAACAATTTAAAACAGTAAATACAGGAATACCATTAAAACGAAAAAACACTCATAATCACAATAGTAGTCATCTTACAATAATATCAGGCATTTTCTCAAAATGCAACTCAGCAGTGCAGAACTTTGGCATACACCAAAATACTGTGCAGTAAGTAGTAATCCATTATAATCCATGTGTTTTATAGCATCTAAAGGAAACCTGTCACAACAGGGACCACATAAAACAAAATACAATGTGAATGCAAAACTACTTTTCACATTCAAGCAGAGGCAAATCCATAAAATGAAGCTCAATAAAAATGACAGTAAGACTGAATTAACACAGAGTTCTTCATCTTAAAGAACAGAAACACTCACATACTTCCTCTCTGTATTGTACAACACATTTTGGTTTCATGCACCTCACCTTTTCAAGGAAGCTGCTCACTATCACCAATAGAACATCAAGCTTTGCAAGCTTGGTATCATTAACTGCACAGAATAAATATATGCACTAAAATATCTGCTTTCTGGATGAAAGCAGGAAGAGGGATTCAAATTGGATCCTATGTGTCATCCTAGTTCAGATTATTTTCCATTCCAGTTGAAGTTGCAGGACCTTTACTAATTTTGTCACAGGAAGAAAAGCCACTGTAGACCTTTTCTGAAGCTTGGAGGGAAAACAAGTGTCGCTCATTTCAGCCTCTAGAAAAGACAATTTCGAAGAAGCCGGTTTTCTTCCCATTTTTATAACTACAATATTAGTCACACAACATAAACATCACAAGAATTAGAAATGAAACAATACATACATATGGAAGTAAACAGATGCAAATGTTTCTTAGTTAGGAAAGAGATTTTTTGGATAATCTTCAAGGCTGCTGAGTTTTATTTCTACATGGACTAGATAGTGAACTTATTTTGGCCTGGAATCCTTCTCATCATTCCCAGAGAAAGAGGTAGCTACAAAAACTGGTTGAAAATCATAGGAGAATTAGTTAGTCTTTCGGTTGCACGTTTACAGTGAAGCAGCAGCAAGGATAGTGTTGCTCCCTCCCTCAGACGCCTTCTGCAGTTCAAAGACTGAGAAAATTCTGTCATTTTTATTTCTTCAGGGACAATTCTTCAGCAGATTTTTTTAAACCATGACATTTCAAGTAGGAAAAAAGTTGTCACTATTACAGGACTCAAATTAACCCATTGTGGGACTTAGCTCCCACCCTCAGTTGCTTCACTTACTAGTCTAGTTTCTCACTGGATAAAGTTTCCGGGAAGCTGAGCAGCAAGATACTAAGTATTTTGTCTGTTCAATTACTGAAGGTTTATAAAGAAAAAAAAATAATTTATCCAGCTCACCTAAATGGAATAAGCACAGGGCTGAGAAAAAATTTTAAAGGACCTTGTGAACAGAGGTACCAAAATCCATAATGTTGCCAGTGTCACATTTTCAGCTACATATTTATATTTCTTACTGTTGGCATCTTTATGTAAACCTCAAAATAACCGAAACATGTTCTAGTGGAACATAAAACCATATGGAAAACAGGTGTGGAAAGTATTCCTCCCCTCCCAAAACACATAACAGGGCCTTACGACACCAGACCAATTTTCAACAAATGCAGTTAAACTTCTCCATAATCATGTACCTGGGTCACATGCACACGGTTAGCTCTAGAACTTAAACCTATTTATCTTCTCGAACTCAGCTGATATTTGGAAATGAGCTTTGCAATTTTCCTCTGCCTGAAAAGCAAATTCCTAGGCTCAAGACTTGTATTCAAAAGCTACCAATTATCCTACAAGAATTGTCTCAACCAAATGGAAAACAATGAAGTTTGTGTCACTCCCATATGGAATCTAATAAGTCTGCCAAGAAAATAAGCATGCTCAAAAATAGAAGAGTGTTGTGTTCATTTAGTCCTTCATCTACCCACTAATAACTATTCTGCTAAAGCCCTGGGACAGAATAAAGAAAAAAAACCCTGAGATATAACAACTACTAAACCAGCATATGTAATTGTATTTATACTAAAGCACAGTAACTGTTAAAAGGATTTCATTTCTCCAAGATAAAAATACATATGAAGAAAAGGAAGAAAATCTTACATCCACTATGGATAGTTATTTTGGTTCATGCTTTCATCTTTTAGTAGCTTCTTTTGGCTTAAGAGACTTTAAAAAAAAATCCTGCTATATATTACCATAAAAGAACTCTGATTTGAATGCCTAATTATCTTGTGTGTTAGACAACTGCTTTCTATAATAAATAAAAATGATTCTTTGTTTACCAACTTGATATTTTTCTAAAATATCATAACTGAGTCTCTTTGTTTGCTGAAAATATGTCCCATACACTGCTTTTAACATCTAGGTATTTTTTCCTATGATATATTAAAACATAATTATTTCCTGCTCAGCAGGTGCCACACAGCATTACTCCATGGTTAGCCAGTCTATTTGATGTATCAAACACAGACTGGAAAGCTTCTTTTTATTTTTATAAAGAAGGTTTCAAAAAGAAAAAAGAACCAGAGGGAAGGTTAAAGAGCTTTACCAACACTGAACCATTTTAACTTACACAGCATAATTTCCAACATAACTTTTCTTAATCCCCTCTAGCATTAAAGTCATGCAACCTGGGGGCTATCAGCTTGCTCACAAAACAACTATATATAATGAACTAAATGAAGCAGGTGATTGGGACAAGCCAGCACAGATTTACCAAGGGCAAATCATGCCAACTAACCTGATCACATACTACAACAAAATAACCTCTTTTGCCAGCGTAGGGAGAGCAATGAATGGTCCTAGATAATCTCATCTAGGCTCACATTTCCACAAAAGTTTAGACCACATAATCATTCAAGGTCCCTTCCAACCTGAGCTGTTTTATGATTTGATTATTGTAAATTATGAAAGCAAATACAAGAAGTTTTGTATCTACTTTGTAGCTACTCCCCTTCTCCCCCAAGAGTATCAGCATCCTAAGAGGATGGTGAAATCAATGGGGCTGCTCTAACCTTTCATTGTCAGGTTTAAGGTTTAGGTCATTGTCTGACAACACTACCTCTTTCCTCCTTCATTTTAAATTCCTAGAAGAGTCAAGAATAACAGTTCACATCACAGGTTGTTTAAGGTCAACCATTCAAAAGTCTTCCTTTAGATGATACAGACATCATGGTAACTGGGTTTGCAAGGCCCTTAGAGAGCTCGTGGTAGCCTACCTTCAGAGAGACAATGGTCTTATGCTTCTTAAATTTCTCTGCCTGAAGAAACTGAGACTAAAAACAAATCTACGAAACAAAACTATATGACTGAAATAGAGCAGAATGACATACTTCACCTAACCTGTTTTTAGAGAAATGTATTAAAATCCCTCAATTCTTCTTAAAAATATTTCTTCTACATTTTTTCCCTTTTTCTTCAGCAATCACAGATTGTTATCCTCCTTCTCCAAAACTAATTTACATTAAATTGAACTAAAGAAATGAGATGTTATTTCCCATAAGCACTCTCATCCTAGAAGAAAAACAAACAAGATGCAAGACTGCTTCACTATGAAAGCAGTCCACATTGTTCCTAGATCATATGTTAGCATGCAAAGTTTATATACGTTTCATTTTCTGAACTACAAATATGTCCAGCATGCCAAATGATATACCACAGTGTTAATAAAAGGGTGTTAACAAAAGAAGGCTGGGCAAGTACGATGCACATCATGTTCGACCTCTGATGCAGAAGAAAGCTGAAAACAGCCAGTGTACCACACCAGGTAACCAGTACAGTCTCCTGAGTCTCATTTGCTGAAGTTCACCAAGCAGCTTGACTAATTTAAAAACGAAAAGGGGCTCTTCCTACTCAGTCTCACTGCAGGTGCTATCTGATACTGGGAAGCCAGGCTGGATTCTTTCCATGCAACTTATCAGAAATCCCCCAGACAGGACTACACAGGCCAGTTCACGGCTTGCTATGCCACTGCCCTTGCGCTCCTTCTCCTCTGCAGCACTCATGGGACAATGGCTGCGTGAACCCTGAGATGGCAGAGAGGCAGCTGGGGAGACATTGGCAAGGTGGACTGTGTGAAGCACAAGAAAAAGTCACCTTGCTCTCATCCTGCTAACACTGAACAGAGGAACAGCAACGAACCATTCAACCGCTACCGTATCAGTTGGCTCTGAGCATTCACATCAGCAAAACAGTGGAAAGTAAAAAAAAAAAAAAAAAAAAAGTGTTGTCACTTGCTAAACTGAGGTAAAACTCAAAAGGTAGAATTTTCTAGACTGTTCAGAAATAGCAGCTACATTCATTTACAATCTCCACTAAACTTTCATTGTGGGGAAAAAAACATTGGGTAACCCAGTCATATCTAGAAAAGTCTAAGCAAATCTATTTAATTGGTCTTATAGACTATTATTTTACACAATTGCTCTTTTATACTATATATTGTTCTTATATAATATATATTCATACTATGTGATGTTGGTTCTTCTCTAAACCATACAAAAAAAAATAAAAAAAATGCTCACTCTGGGGGGAAATGCAGTCCTAAACTCTAGTTATCGATACATATTTTTTTACTTAGCCAATTCAGTGAAGACAGGTTTCTCCTTGAATCTTGGACAAAAATCACATGTCCAAAACTGAAAATCAAATTTCTAAAGATATTTCTAAAGATATTCCAAAGATATAGTTCCTTTTTTTTTTCTTTTAGAAATTTTGTAGCAGTCACAACATTTTTCCTACTACACAGTTAGGCATAGACCTTTAAAAAACCATCAACTAACAGTTTTAATACAATGTCTGCTACACAAGTTTATTGTGAGCTTCATTAAATGAGATCTGGATCCTTTATTTAAAAAAAGACAGTTCTTAAAAGGCACATTCTGTTATACAAATCCTGCAAAGTCTTTTCGCAAAGTATGAAAAAAATCTGTCCTTTCAGAGTCTCAAGCATTTTCTAATACAAGAGAAATATGACATACAAAGAAGAGAATGCATTCGATTAAACAAATGAGCAAAAGGTGTCTGCTTTTTCATCTATATAAGTCTGATTTTATATTTTTAAGACACACAGCTTGTTTTTCAGCCTGAAATATGAAGGGTCATAACCTTCATGAATTTTTTTCCCTAACTTTTGACTTTTGGAAACAAAATTCTGCGGAAGCTCTGACAAAAGTCAAGAAAATAATTGTGAAAAAGCAAAATAGGAAATACATTATTTTTAATTTGCTGTAATAAATAAATGTCAGACACTTCTTATGTCTGACAATCAACTGCACAGTCACACTGTCTCTTATGAATCTTTGGGGTTCTTGTTTTTGGTTTGTGGGTTGTTTTTTTTTAAACGAGGGAGCAGCTTTCTTTTTATCATATTATTACCATTCCCATTAAACAGTGGTGTCCAAACAATGGTTGCCTGAGTGTCTGTAACTAATTCAGTCAAGGAAGAACTCTTCCTCAAATCTTAAGAGGGCGAAAAAGTTGCAAAATAACAAATCAGTAATTTTTTAATGCAACATTATTATATAGACTTTTACACAATTCACCACCCTGTAGAATAGAAAAGTTGTGAGAAAAGAATCCTCCTCTTCAACAGACTATTATCAGTCTTCACACACAACAAACCATCCTAACAGAGTCCTGAAAAACATGCTTTGGATATCATTAAGTATCCACTAGGTTCCAAAACAGATGCTCAAACATAACTTCTGTACTTCTAACCACTTAGATTGCACTGTTCAATTATGTATGTTTTTCTAAATATCAGTCTGGAAATAAAATATAGCTTTAGGTATTACCCAGAAGGAAAAAGAGGATGAATATACTTCAGGCATAAAGAAGATGTGGCTCTCATAAGGCTGGAGCTCAGCTTTGCCTTGCAATGCAGCAGAAATGTCCCAGGAGAGCACGTGCATCCAAAAAGTTGCGTGGTGTGCAATAGTAATGTAAGAGTTAAATACCACTATTACTTTTTTTCCAGACACACTTAAGCTAAGTAAACATATCAAGAGGGAAATAGAAAGCAAAACAGGACACTGCTAATGGAATTTAAGTGTCCTTTATTTCTAGTTTTCAAAATAAACAAGCACAAAAGTGAGAGATTTCCAAAACACAGCGAGCAGCTGAAGGACAATCAGAGAGCAGTGGTATGATTGATCTAAACCTCCACAAAACATACTTACTCGGGTAACAGGAACTGTGTTCAATATCCTACAGCAATATTCAGAAAAGATGGGGAAAAGAGGAAGGTTTCTGAAAAGATTTTAAATTATTGCAATTGCATCATGAGACGTGGTCAGCTACAAACGAACAATCTTTACAATGTCTAAAGAAACCCTTCAAAAGAAGATTCTCTCTTACATTAGAATACAAGCGAGATCCTAGTGTTGACACAATCACAGAAACAGATGCCAACATCAATGTATCTTTCTTGCTGTTAAAGCAAATTCGAGGTAATGACTGTGTGCATTGTTAAGGCTTAAGGGGGGAATTCAGTCAGGCAGGCATACTTCCACTGATAAGAAAAAGGCCAACCTTCAGCACATAGGCAACCCTACCACCAAATATCCTATACTTTCTGTCCCAGTCCATAAAGGCAGACTGTGTGTAGTACAGCGGCTACTAAGAACAGTGTGGAGAACCTACAGTACACCTGACTGAACTCCAGAAACAAAGAGATTTACAGATCACAGAAGAGTGATTTTCAGAAAGGATGTATCTCTTTAATTCAATTTAAGGATGCAAGCTTTAAAACCACTGTTTCTTTATAGCCCTAAATTCCTAAATTAGAACATCTCTTCCTGTCACCTGAAAGAGTGACAAGTCACTGCACTATCAGCCATCTGATTACAGGGGGTGGTATCAGCCATCTGATTAGAGGGGGTGGGGAGGTGCTACCCAGCAAGTATCACATGGAAGGACAAGCTGGCCTCCACATTTGTAACTTACTCATTTATGTTACAGGAATCACTATATATACCCTACATTGAAAGC
>WEIS01044429.1:5378-18689 GCA_013389965.1 Todus mexicanus
ATAGCTCCTCCTAACATGTGCAGCGGTCAAAAGCACTTGAGCTCTTTTTATGAAACTATTACATACATATTCATACCATTTCCTGGAACTCACATGCATATGCATTAAATTCATTAACATAATCTCTGCCCCCACATCGCATGCGCAGTTAAATGTGGTAGTGGTCTCTGGGTCCCCTCTAGTGGTCTTCTGATGGAGGCCTGAAGTCTTCCTCGGGGTATACTTTTCACCTTTGGTGGAAAACAAATGAGTCATCCCGACTCGTTAACTGCAGAGCTGATCCCAGCTGGTTTTCAGGCCTCTGAAGTCCAGTTATCTAATCTTTAGGGTTAGGATGTCCCTGGGGGCCTCCTCCTCACCCATTGTCCCAATGCAGCAGTGTTTGCTTAAATGTCAATCTCATTGTTCCAGATCTCAGGTGATACCATCCTAAATCACTAGTAATCAGCATCTGAATATTCTCTTATTTGCTAATGAAAAAAAAATGAAATAAATAACAGAAGGTGTATTGCTGTCATATAACAGACTTAGCTTGGAAAAGATGGTGCTGGTTATTGCCCTTTAGTGGTATGTAGGCATTTCTGAATATTACCCGCATAACTGACAGACATAAATAAATGGAAGCCATTTCTAAACTTAGTTGGTATCTTAATTGTTGGAGAGGCTGACAGCTGTTATAGTAAATAACCAACATGACCACAGGGAAAACATTGTGTCTGTTTGCTTTTATGTATTTATAGAGCACATACCTCAGTGGTATGCAAATACTTGGTTGCATCACGTTGCCTATAACTTCATTTATAGCACATTGCTCACAACACAGCCTGGGCTCCGGTAGATAATTCAGCTGAGCAAACCATCCTGCTCACAGTGACTCATAAGAAAGAGGCCTACAGCAAAGCAGACGGGTGATGGAAATGCAGCAGAGCAAGAGGCTATTTTTATTGTTCTGAACAGTTGGTTTCACTTCTTTAGCCCATGGAGCTTCTGAAGTGCTCACTACAGAGGAAACTCAAACTACCATTCACATAGTTTAAAAGCAGTTTCTTCTAAAGTGGGGTGAACTCTAAAATAACAAAGGCCTGTAATAAGTAGAGGTGCATTTAATCCTCATCTGTATTTCATCCTTTTTTAAATCATGCAACCCATCCAAAGATTCATTTTTTTATAAAAACTGATGCACGTTTTCAAGAGACAAATGGTTAAACACTCCCTTTCACACAACAGTGCCAAGAAACGATTTGCTATAGACTTACTCATGATTAGGTCTTTTCCTTAAAAAATAAATAATAATAATAGCAGGATATAGTTTTTCTGACCTCAGACCATGCTATTTCCAATTCCAGTTCCAACTAGCTTGAATTCTAGTTCCGATCTAGTTCAAAGGGGACTCTGAGTTCCCCTGGTCTTCTAATCCTTGCATCACAAGGATGAAGCTTTGATGATTTGTCATCTCTCAGCTCAGCATTCTGCTTCATTTTAATACTCTCAGATTGGGAGATATGATTCTTGGCCAGCTCCCACATGGGAAGGGTTCATAAATTCATTGACAGATCTTCTATTCACTGGGAAAAAAAGAGTCATTAATGCAGAGTTAAAGCTGCCCACTGGTATTTCATGCCCTTCAAACATGCTTCAGTTCTAACACCCATATCTGAAAAAATGGGAAGTAAAGGATTAAAAGACATACCTGTGAAACCTTAATGGTCATACTTCCCTGTCAATAGTCCTGGAACTATGTGCGAATCTCCCAGCTGCCTATGGGATGTGTGATTAGCCAGAAGGATTAGTCACAGAAGTTCAACAGAGCTGTGATTCACGTTAAAAGGTGCTCTGGACGGGCCATTCCCATCTGTGAATGGAGGAGAATAGGACCCTCATTTGATCAAACGACGGTTTTGTGTATCTTCAAGAGCTCCTACACACCTCACTTAAGCACTGCATTGAGTCGGTCTTATAAATAAAGATGTCAACAGTTGTTGCATAAGTTTAATGGCAGGTGAGTGTGGAGTTAGATTGTGTCAAGTGCATAAAGGCGAAAAAAAGAAGCAAAGAGCTTATCAAATATCAGAAATCTGGTGTTCTGAGGGTGAGGTGCGCCAGGAATTTGGCTGCAGGGCAAGTGTAGCCACCCGCCCCCCCCTGCACAGTTCAAAGACACCCTCCAGGAGTATGGGAGCTATTCCCAGAGCTTCTTGTTGCCTGAACATGTACTTAAATTCTTCATTCCTAATGTTCATAAACTTGGATGTTTCAGATTTGATACTTTCTAAAAAGACACTGGACCTCATCAGATAGTATTAGCAGTATTTCAGGAAAATAATTTTAAGCTTGATTTTCTGTCCTTATTTCTATTCTCTTAGCAGAGAGTGAGAAACCATTAACAAAGGTTCTACATCTTTTAGATAGCCACAACTATGACATTTTTACAGTAGAGATGCTATGTCAACGACTTAAATATAAGGGAAGCTATGTGATCTCTGAGAGATTCTTCTGTTGTTTATTGGAGTGTGGGATGAAATATTTGAGGTTGCTGTTATTGATGCCCTTAAAGAGACAGTGACGCACTGGTTCTTGTAAGACTTAAAAACTTTGAGCTACATCCTGCAACAACCCATACAAGTGCACCCCTAGTTCAAATAGGATTACCCACATGATTGTGGGCCTCTCAGATCCCCTCTGTATGTCTAGGTTTCAGGGCTCCTGTCAGGAAAAGGCAGAACTAATAGGGATTTCCATCTGGATATGTATCAAAGAGGCCTGGACTGTATGCAAGTAGCTCAGATGAAGAATGTGAATATCTTTAAAACAGGCTAACCCATGATATTTCCACACATCTAATCCTAGTCTTCTTCCTCTTCATGCACTTCTTTTGTAATTATGCTATTCTGGTTTTCTGATTTCTTCCCATTAATGTCCTAATCACATGCTTCACCTCCTTCTTTCCAGCTATGTTTAAATACTCTCTTTCAAGTGCTCTAAAACTGTAGACTTTTTTCTATTTGATCCTATCTCTCTGTACTGGCTAGAGAGTTAGACTGCATGTGAAATGGATTGCCCAGTGTAGCACACTGCTTTTGGGTGTATTCCAGCCTCTACACCAGTAGGAATCTTCTCTTGGTCACCCAGCATGCAGCTGCTGCTCTGCTACTACTGTAATGTCACTGTGATTTCCAATAATAATATGAATGAGCACCTTATTCTTCCAGGACTTTGGTGCTAAATGTTCCAGTTTTATAGTGGCAGAAAGAGAAAAAATTTTGAAGACTGATCTGGAGGAATAAGATGAATCCTGTGTAAAAAATGATGCTGCAGAAGAGCTAAGACAAAGTAGGGCACTAAAACCAACAGGATAGAATTATTCTTACATAAATTCTAGGTAAATAATACCTGAGGATCACTTTAAGTTGACCTTAAAAATGAGAGGTGATGCAGGGCCTTACTAGATCAAGCAGCTAATTTTTCAGAATTGGTTACCTTCACTCAGCTGAATCTTGAAATGTACTTGATACTTGACTGTGTTATGGTTCATTAGAGTTGGTTAATTATCTTCTAGTACATTTGTGGAATGTCATAAGCTTGTAAATTTAGGACACCCTATAAAATAGATGACTGCTACTAAAGAAAAGTTGTGTGGTTTCCTCAAAATGAACAGCAAGGGTAGGCCAGTAGTCTGCATGCTGTGGATGAAGTCTCTGGTGAGAAGTCTCTGCTGATCTCACCCTTCTAGGGTTTTTCCACCACTTCACCTTCTCTCTGCTGACTACGACTGTTTTCACTCCTTCCAGACCTCTCCCAGAAACTTGTTTCTGTAACGTTACCTATGAAGTACAGTCTTTTAAAGTGGTAGAAAAGTACCTGGGTTTTCAGTTTCTCTAGTGGTCCAGCTAAAAAATGTCACCTTTGTCCTGCCTTACTCTTCCCTCCATTTACTTTGTTGCTTTCACTGGCTGTCTGACTTCTAGCCTTTAGGTGTATATCCCTTCCAGACACATGGCCACACCTGATCTCTTCTGAGAAACATTAACACATCTACTGAATGACGAATGTTATTTCTAATAATGAACAAACAATAAAATTGTTCTTGCGTGGTTTCAGGAGATTCGGAAACATGTACCTGATAAGAGTGGAAAGGAAAATAAGCACTCATACAGATCCTAATGTTCTGCTGATCAACATTGTGACATTACCTGTGAAACGGCTATACCTGACAAAGCCTGGACTTCTCTGCTCTGGAGACACCTGGCATGGAAGCAACCTGAGGGTGATGTGGGTCAGAACTTTTGTTGCCATATGAAGACATGTAAGATTATACTAGGACTCAAATAGTAGCAGATGATCATAATAGTCAGAAAGGAAAGGCTCAGGCAGGCACAGCTCAAGCATGGGGATTCTTATTTCCTGTAAAGCTCAGAGAATTGACTCGTGATTTTGTTAAATGTGTCCTCAGAAGCAGATAAGCTGCTGCAAAATGTCAATGCATGAGCAAACTAAAAACCTCATCCCAGGTGAGGCTTGTTCACAGTAATTTCTTTCTATGCATGTGACTAATTCTAGTAACTTGACTTATAATCACTCAGACTGTGACTTCTGCCATTGACCTTCGTTCCCATCCTGTCTCCACATTTCAATTTATCCTTACAGCACTTGTGTAGAATACAGCAGTACTTTTCATTCTTTTGCAGAGGAGGAACTGAGGCATTGAGACATCATTTGCACATAGATTTACTGTGCAAGAAGTAATAGCATGAATCAAAGTTTTGCAAGTCCCTCATGGCTAGTCCAGCTATTTCTTCCACAGCAACTTCCTGCTTCCCCTGATGATTAAGTGCTGCATCTTCTCTGTGGATTGAAGTCCTTCCTAGATCAAAGCAGAATTGTGGGCACCTGAAATATGGTGCCTAGTTACTGAGGAATCTCAGAAGACCCTATTTGAAAAGGTTTAGAGAGCTGTAATACTCAGTACCTAAAATTGTGTATGCCCACCTCCAGGAAGGAAACCCCTGGTTTTGAGTGAGGTGTCCCACATAACAAGCAAGCAGGGGCAGATGTTTAAAGTTGAGGTTGACAGTGGGGATCCCAGTATTCAGAGCATTGAGACAGACAGAAGGAAATGTTGAAGAAAGGGACATGCCTGAAGTTCTCTTTCTTGCCTCCACTTAGTTTAACCCAGTTATGGAGTTAAGTGCTTTTCTGAGGCAGAACCCAAAATCAGCTTTTGAGTTTTGACATCTGTCATACACTTGAATGCTGACAAATAAGGTGTAAAACCAGCCCGTTCCAGTGGCTCCTTTTTTCACAGTCACTTTCTGTCCCTCCTCGGCCTCGGGGACGTTGAACCCAGGGCTCCCTGGACTGCCAGTCACCAGGCACTGGCCAGTCCTAGTGGACACCTCCTACTCTCCTTTTGAGGATAAGGGACAGGACTACAAAACTCACGTGTATTGTGGATTAACCCCAGATAGCAGCTAAGCACCCTGCAGCCACTTGCTCACTCCTCTCCCCTCCCAGTAGGATGGAAGGGAGAATTGGGAAAAAAAAAATTTAAACTCATAGGTCGAGATAAGAGCAGTTTATTACCTAAAATGAAATATTATAACAACAACAATGATTATGATGATTATGAATATAACAAAAGGAGAGAGAAATAAACCCCAAGAAGACACAAGTGATGCACAATGCAATTGCTCACCACCTGCTGACCAATACCCAAGCAGCGATCTGCCCCTCCCAGCCAACTCCCCCCAGTTTATATACTAAGTATGAAATCCTATGGTACAGAATATCCCATCAGCTAGTTCAGATAGGCTGTTCTGCTTGTGCTCTCTCCCAGCTTCTTGTGCACCGGCTTTCTGGCAGTGCATGGGAAACTGAAAAATCCTTAGTTTAGGATAAGCTAATTTAGCAACAACTAAAACCTCAGTGTGTTATCAATACTATTCTCACACTAAATCCAAAACATAGCACTGTGGTGGATATTAAGAAGAAAATTAACTCTATCCCTGCTGAAACCAGGATGATGTGGCAAGGAGCAACAGGGCCAGAGGAACTCACATTGCGCCACCACAGTGTCTGGGGACTCAGGAAGGAGGGGAGGATAGAAGAGTAAAAATCAGCTTTACAATCCAAGCTGCGTTCCTAGGCAGTTTAGATGAGATTTGAGTTATTTACTTCAAGTAGTTGGGGAATTAAATTGCTCTTTATGTGGTTAAATGCTGTTATGGATTGCACTATCAATTGCTATAATTCAGAAACTGTAATCTAGTGAGAGTTAGGAGATCTGATTTTGTTTTATTTTTGCTTTGCCACCGATTTCCAGCATGACCTTGGCAATCAAATCAATCCAGGTCAAATAACAGTGAACTTGATGGTTTAGGCATTGGCTACCACAGGAAACTGGAATATACCTGTACCTGATTTGTGGAGTTAAGCATTTACCCATTTCTTATACACATCAAACAGACAAGTTTAACCACGTACATTTTGTGAAGGTGTTGACCAAACATGCTAGTTTATTCTGGAGTGAAATTGAGTTTATAATATTTTTGTATATTATAGGAAGCCAAATAACATTTACAAAGCAGCCTGAGATCCTCACGTACATCAAATTGTGTATAGATGCACATGACCATGCACATACCGTAGCTAATAACTTTTAATCTTACTGAAGTTTCAGAAAAATATGCCAATCTGTGATATGGATGCTACTTTTAAGAAACTGAAGTTCACAATACAATGTCAATCTCTGTTTCTGAATCTGTTCCAGGAAGATCTGGGGCAACTATGACTTCAGACAACTGTTTTGATTATGGAAATGTCTTGACCTCATCTCTGTGAGGAGCCAAAGAGTCATAGACAGTGCTGTCACTTAAGACATAGCAATGTATCAACAATATAATTAATGATTAATGTACTATTTATATTGCGGTAATGTTTGCAAACCACAGTCATACAGCAAGACCTGCTTTTGCTGTACAAACACACAGAAACATGATTTCTACCCCAAAGAGCTTAAAATCCAAATCAGGAAACAAAAGCAGTTTTCAGGGCCTGGAAAAGGAAAAAAATGTCAAATCAGTGACAATAAGAGATTGTGCAAAGCAACACATCTACACTGCAACATGAATCACATGCTTTCTGTACAAGGGAAAGCTATTCTCATGTAGCTTGAAGAGATTTTAAACAGTGTAAAATGTTATCTAGATGCTCCTATTTCAGAATATTAATGGCTAATCTAAGTGTAGATAGAGATTTGCTCTTGTCTATGTAGTATCTTTTTCTCATTATTTTCATGTAATAAGCTAATGGAAAACTTGGTACAGTTTCCTTGTGTAGGCACCCAGAGGCAGTACAGAGGTTGGCAATTATGCAATTGATGTAGGAAAGTAATATTGGCACACTCAATCATGCTCCGGAGGTTTCCTAACAACACAGTGTATGCACCTAACTTAGGTATCTGCGTTTTAGGAGTTCCATACTTCCATGTCTTCCCAGGTTTGTCCTTTTCTTTTGCCCCAAGATTGTGTCCAGATGCCCAGTAGCCCAGTTATTACAGTAATACAGCTCTGCCTTGACTGTCAGACAAGAAAACACAAAGCCATGTACACCAGTTTTGTACAGATCAAATCTACAGAGTCTTTGTAGTTGGTCCTGTGAGCCGTATTGTATTGATGCTCATGCTCTTTATGACATAAATATATTTCTGTTAGGGAACTTCCAAAAAGAAGAAAGGGAGCCCTACATAAACTAGAATATATACTTCCCATGCATCTTGTTTTACCTCCCATGCACTTTTCTTCTAAAGTGTCTCTTCAGTTCACGATGTTTAATTATTCAAAGCACCCTAAGCTAAACTAGAGAGAAAAAAGCGTACATCAAAGTAACTTTCTGAATGGAGATCATGTTTCTCTTCAGGGTAGGGAATAAAATAAACCTCCACCATAGTTTTCTTCCTACTAACCAAGGCAGTCAAGAACAAACAGAATAGCTGAAGTAGTTGTCTTGAACTACAGCAACGAGTTTTGTTGGCACTCATCCGTCAAAGCTCTGATGGCAGTGTCCATATCAGTTTCCCCATACTAATGTTGATTCTCTTCTCAGGTTAAATTGGCATGGCTTTGTCAGGCCATCCTTATGCTGTCACATGAAAACCATTACTATTTGGTGGGGGAAACTAGGAGAATGTCATCGTGGACAGGATGCACAGAGATCTTTTCAAACAGACACAAAATTATGTGGTCTCAGCTCAATCTCAAATGAATATTATAAATACAGATGGATCAAGAGGATGGGAAGACTAGAGCACTGGCAACTATTCAGATAGGATATCAGACCAAAGCCAGGGGGCAGCTCCAGCACAGCAGTAATAGCCCTGATGCTGGCATGCCACTAAATGCTTCGGATTCCTTGTAGGTAAATAGCATGTGCCCAGTACATAACCATCTGAGTGCAGAAGAGCTGAGGACAAATGGAAAACATATGCTGTGAATTGAACACTTGGGATTAAATTTTGCCTTCAGATATCTGCAGTAAACAGCGTTGTGTTTAGTGCAGTAATCCTGGTATAGTGTCTGTGGCACATGGCAAAGAGCTGTGAAAGGAACTGGAGCTGTCATTGCTCAGGGCTGCTGATGGAGGCACTTGCAGCTGCTCAAAGTCTGGACACACGCAGGCACACAGGGAATTATCCCTCCTTACACTGTCCTTTCCTCAGACTTTAGTTTGAGTCCTCAGTAACCGCTTCCGCCATGTCACCATATGTCTCTTATATGGTTCCTCTACTTCCACAGCTAGGCTCCAGCTCCTCCACCTTCCCACCTGCAGCCCCTCAGCCCAGTCTCCCCAGTTTTCCAGGCCAGCTCTGCCTCTGCCTTGCTCCTGCAGCTGCTCTGGGGGTGAGGCAGTGTCTGCCTTGCTGCACAGCACATAGCGGTGTGCGACAGCTGATTTGTGGCATCTTGCTCCATCCCAGGTCAAGGCCCAGCTTCCAGGGATGTTATTTACAAACGTCATTGTAAATATGAATCAAATATACAATTAAAAAAAATAATGTTCTCAAGGAATCTCTGATGCACTGTAGACAGGGCTATTAAAATCCAGACTGTCCCAAAAATTTTGTAATAAGCTTTGTTGAGTGACAGGGCTTACCAGCCTGTATGTCATGCACCTATGTTGTTTCTGGACCTCAGTAATTGTCTTGTGCATTTATCCTCCACACAGAGCTGTGTGGAGATGCTAAATTAGGAATCTCTGCACTGCTTTCCATTATTTAGTGTACACGTGCCCTAGGATAAGTGAAATTAAAAAGTATCTTGCAGAAACAAAAGCCTAGAGACAGTCATTCTGATGAGATAAGATTATTTACAGGTATCTGTAAGAGAATGTCTTCGCTCAATATTACCATACACTTTGGCTAAAAGAAACCAAATCTTTATGAAGTAAGAAATGCAAAAACAGAGAGTGGAAAATCTGGAGGCATTCTGCACAGTTCTAGATTTGTGTAAAGATTGATTGCAGTTATAGCTCCTGATTGCATGTTAGAAATGGCATATTCCTAACCAGTACTGTCTATGCTACTAAAGTCTCTGCGAAGCCCCACAACTTTGCCTTGCAAATATGTTTTGTCTCTACCACCCTCCACTCATTGATTTTCAGCAGTGAGGGATCTTTAGCCAGCACATTGAATTAATGCTTGAGCGGCCATCCACAAAAAGAACTCAAACATCAAGCTTCAAACCCTCTGCATGAGGTAGGAAAATACCTTTGGTATATACATAATCCAGGATCATGATTAGCTAACACAGTTAACGTAACAGGATTATAAATTTCTACTTGCCCCTTTGGACATTAGGAATGGTGAGGCTGGAATTATATTACCTAATTACACACCCTCATTGCCCAGCTGCACTGAATGCCCTGTCCTGGAGTTCATCTTCTAAAATGCACTTAATATTTTTCAGGGCTTTTAAAAGGCAAATGCTTTCAGACTGTTAGCATGGAAGGAAAATGGCTGCACTCTAATACAGTTAAAGTTGGGCATATATATCATCATCATTAGTGTCTGGAAATATTTCTGTTATGGCTGTGAAACTTAAATATACTATTAGGGGAGTTACTTTAGGATTTACAATCAAAAGCACCTGGAAGTACTGATTAATGAGCTGAATAGTAACTACTTAGGAAATACTTTCCTTAAAGCCTAACAGTGAGTCCTGTAAGAACAAAAAGAGATGAGGAAAGATGGAAAACCAAATTCTGAACTTAAGTACACCATGAAGTCAAGCAGCATCTGAAGAAAGATACCTGCTTATTTTTCCCTGTTGCTTTACTTTGCCCAAGAACGGCATCATTAGTGCGTGTGGTGCTCTGCAAGCCAAAAAGAGACACCTCTGTCCTGTCCTAGGATAACCAAACTGATGTTGACCTGCCTTCCTGACCTCACTGTCCCAAAGATGGGCTATTTTTGCTGCCTGAGCTCTGCTACATACACAGGTGCTCTCTGTACAGAGGCATTTCTGCAGGAGGCTTGCCCTTGGCAAACAGTAGCTGAGGCATCCTTGGCTTTGTGTAAGCTAAAGCCACTGAACTGGACTTGCTTTTAGTCCAGGTTTTGTCTTATTTTAGGTTTGCTTGAGAGCTGGCGACAGTCTGAATAGGAGGAAAACAGGGATCAGTGACAAACTGGGAAAATCAAAAGACTGGAAAAACATAAATCCCCAACACCTGAATCTCCCAGTAGGGTTATGTTAGGGATGGTAATCCACTGATGTATTTAATGGCAACAATTTTTCTGTCAGAGATAACATCAGAAAAAATGACACAGATTTCAACAAGAGATACAGTAATATTACAAAATAATAAAAAATATAGTATTAATGTTAAAAAGCCCATTCAGACAGGAAAGTAAAGGAATTGTTAATGTAAGAAAAACCTCCACATTCTATAGAATAAGGACAAAACCTTTAAGCTAGAGTGGATTGCCTTCATAGTGGATTTTAATACTGGTAGGACTTGTCTACTCTGTCAGATCTCAGTAAACAGCCACAGCTGACAGGGATTGACTCATTCTGTAGGTAGTCTCCACACAGCTTGAAGTTACAGCAGAACAGAGCATTAGCTATGACAAAGAAGAAGCAAACACAGTTTAAAAAAAGCCCAAATGGCTAAATTGTGGCATTCAGACTTTTTCTTTAGTGTCGTCATGGGGAAACCCATGCTGACCTCACAAATGATGTCCACAAGAGCAGAAGAAAGCTCCTTGTGTTGTAAGATGGTTTATTATTTATTCAGTTATCTTGTTTTTTAGCTAGAAAATTTGAGATCCTTGCCTTTTTTTTTTTTTTTTTTCCTAACTGTAGACAGCGGCGGCTCTGGGTGAAACCAGTAGGAGTTGCAAGAATTCTCTAAGCATGATTATAGGGAACAACAGGAGCTGAAAAGCAACAACATTCGGCCCAAAAGTGTTTCACATTACAGATTGGAGCTGGAGCTATGTCCCTCAAACCAGTGGATTCACGTGGGCAATATCTCCCTGTGTACAAGAAGGAACAAGAACAGGCAAAGTAGAACAGAAACACCCTCAAACATGTTATGAAAGAAAAGAGAATGCTCAGGACTCAGAATTACTGGAGGGGCAGGCCTGGGGATGCATTCGAGGTTATATCTGCTTTTGTTTATTTCCACTGGAATATTGCTTTGCATATGTTCCTTTCATCACGGAATATACCCCAGTCACAGTAACCAACAAAGTCTTTGGTGCACATAGAATTTGAGTGTCACACAACATCTTTTATGGTTTCCTGTCTCTTTTCAAATGTCAGTGATTTGTCTGGCTGGCACAGATACAATATGTGAATATGAGCTGCTGGAAGTGGGAAATGAGATAGTGTCATTGGGCAGGGTAAAAAAGGTGACAACTTGGTACAGGATGCTCTATTGATAGTCAACCTATGAAAAAACTTGGGCTCCTATGTTCCAAACCACATACGGTCAGGTTTAATCCACACGTATTTCCTGGAAACTATTCTCGATGCTTACAAATAAAATCAGCCTTGGTTATAATGGTATCTCAGGTAGTCACATAGACACCAGCGAAGCAAAAGAAGTTTCTTTTTATTTTAACAATATATTTTTCTTTTCTGTGATACTTTCACACTTAGCATAGCTACTTAAAACTGCTTATTAGAAAGGGGGAAAGATTTTTAAAAAATTAAAAATTGTATGGATACAACTGGAGTTCTTAATCCTTATTTAGTCACTAAGTTCTGATTTTCATGCCTAAAGATGTTCTGGGTACTTAGCACACTTATGTCTAGCCACGAACCCTTGAGTTTAGGTATCCATTTGTAAAAGCAGGTGGAGCTTTTAATTGCATTTGTGTCCAGCTTGAATGCCTGTTGCATAGCATGCAATTGAAAGGGCAATGATAGCGAGGTGAGGTGAAGGCTCAGGTATCAGGAAATCTGGATTTTGTGCCTGGCTCTGCCAAGCCTTCTTTAAATGAGTTGCATCATCTTTGTGCTTCATTCTTTCCCTTCTGCAGAACAAGGAAAACAAATCCCAATTTACATTGGCATTGTGAGCATTAATTCATTACTGTCTGTAAAGGAGATCAATCCTCTGATAAAAGGTGTTAGAGGAATGCAAAGTATTTCTATTATATAAATACGAAAATGGGGATACTGTCAAGGTCTGCCTTGGCTGAATCAAAGGCTCCAATACCAGTTGCAGTTCCTCTGAGAGCTGAAAACTGGCTGGTCTTTGGATATGTGTCAGAATTTGTGAATTTTGATCAGGGCAGGAATAATGTTTAGCACTAGTGAAGATTTTCTTTAAAGGTAAGAGTTGCTGTTTCTCAGTGACGGAGAGCACTTTACCGTCTAGCTTGTCACTGTTGTGTGATATGCGCTGCCAAGAATGTGCTACATATTCCTTGTCAGTGGAAAGTACAGCAAGATACTCAAGGACCAGTAAGTGGTCCATCAGAGTTCAACGGCCTCTTTTATTTCTGACTATCAAGTCCCATCAAGTTCTAGTGACAGCCATTAAGTCTCTATGACAAGTTATGGAAGCATCATAAAAGGAACATTTAGGAAGAGACTGAGTGAATCAAATGAGAAAAGAAGATATCTATTCAACACTCACCTCAAGTGAGGGTAAGCTTAGGACACACAAGTATGCAAGCCAAGTGTAAGTAATAATAAAGGGGTTGTTTTACAAAAATAAAATCTCCAGCTTCTGAACTGTGGCTGAAGTCAGCTATACCTCAGCCATATGTGATTCTTGGTGTACTCCTGTTACTTATTAAACATA
>WEIS01044430.1:0-11848 GCA_013389965.1 Todus mexicanus
AGTCACGCTCAGAGGTGACTTCAGGACACGGAAATCACCTTGAAGCTCTGCTGGCCCTTTGCCTTATGTCTATACCAGGTGTTACACAGCACCATTTACTTTGTATACACTTCTTGTCTCTTGAGATACCAACCAAAATAAAGCAGAGTGTTCCGCTTTCTCTCCTTTGGTCATTCAAATTGTACCAATTCCTTACAGCAACCACTCTGCAGCTCAGGTCCAAATATGGATTTAGAGGAAACTCAATATTCTCTCTCTAAAAAACCCCCCAAAGACCCTCTTGCCTCCCCTATAATTACTGTTTGACATAATGATTGACTACTATTTATTAATTTCAGCTCTCGGAGCTGACATCACCAGGGTCCGGGAAATCTCTGAGTCACGTGGAGACGCAGAGCTGGGAAATATCAGCAGAAGATAAAGAAGTAAATATTAAGGTGCAAGGCATTGAAAACTGGTGGCAGCTTCCTGGAAAAAAAAAAAGAAAGAAGCTGTGAGAAGCTGGTTAGTGCTAAGAGCAAACCACGGCCTTGGGTTAAATGTCAATATTCAGCTTGGTTGACAAATTAAAGCAGAACTGTTGCAACCGCCTAACGATCTAAAGGAGGAGGGAGGTGACACACTCAAGTATGACTTATGGTCCTGGAATGTAAACTGTCTTCTTTTCTTCACACCTTCAGCTAATTGAAAAAGAAATCAATGCCTCTGCAGGGAGGATGGGGGAAGGCTTACAACTCATTTTCATCTTGATTAATTTTCCTCCCGGAGCCAATCTTGCAATATATGGATTAGGGCTGGATGATGCTGGAGGTTCTGACCTGCTGGTGACTTCAACGGCTCGGAACTTGGGCTGAGAGGATGCTCTTGGTATGAAGCACAGCTTTGGATGGGCAGAAACACATTTTTTTGTTAAAACTAGGATTCAAGCATCTTTTAGTAGTCCCTGCCTGCTAAAATTCATGCCGGTTTTAATTTTTCTTCCTCACTTTTACCCACTTCATTAGTAGGAGGTTTCTCATCACTAAGTAAAAGAAAGGGGAGAAGAGAAACCAAGGCCCCAGGGCTGTTTCTTTAAAATGACTTTTCTCCTATTTTAAATTCCAGATTTTCCTCATGAGATCATCTTAGTTACAGTGATGCAGGACTTTGTATAGACAAGCAGAGGGCTGGGTAAACAGAGAAGAAGATTTCTCATCTCCAGCGTCAGTGAAGAGGAAACGTCTGTCTGATGATTTCAAGTGAAGCTGGCATGTTTTGGCTCGATCTGCAGAAGACATTCGAGTTTCACTTCGCTGTGGGAACTTCACCTGTGGTCTGAGTTTGCTGTCACGTGCCACATGTATTTTTAATACAAAGCTTTTGCTTGCCTGTGCTGAAGCAGAGCTTGTAGCTTGTTGGTTTTTTTTCTTCTGCAGCTTCAAACCTGGCTGGGGAAAAGGAGGGTGCGAGCACTGAGGGAGTCCAGGACCTTGGTTTCAACACTGGATGAGCCTGGCCAAGGAGCACATTCTTACTTTCCTCTTCTAATTCCTTGTATGCAGCAGCACATGGAAGCCTGCAGCAAGGAGGAAGCTGCTGCTTTATGTTTCCTTTCAGGTGTATCCTTTTGCAGCGTGACTCATTTTGTGTTAATCTTTGCAATATGATAACCTTTTTTTACTTCTCCTTGGTCTGAAATAAAAAAAAAAAAAAAACCCACACAAAAAGCAACAAACCTCTTTAGCCTTGGAGAACATCTTCTGCCCCTGAGGGACATATCTGTGAAACATAAGGAGAGATGACGGGAAGGTGTGCGAACAAATTTAGGAGGAATGTCCCAATGAGATGATCCTGTGCAGAAATTATGAACCTCTTCTCCTGTTTGCCAAAGTCATTGAGAGAATCTTTTCATAATCTTCAACCTCTCAGAAATCCCAGACTTGATGCTGTGGCTTAGTGAAAATCTTGGCTGCATTTTTTTTCTAAACTGAACTTTCTGATGAGTAGGACATAAATTCCCTGAGCTGCCCAGTGATGGCATGTTTCCTATTGCAATTATTAGTGTTATTTTACAGAGCTAGAAGGTAAGCAGCTATGTCTAGAGATGGTTATGGCCTCAAGAGAGATGTGGTGCTCATGCCAAAGACCCTGAGACTACACCCGCAGGGGTATCTAGGTCCTGGTGATGCTGTGGGCACATGCTCATCACTGCAAGGGGGAGAAGCCAGCAAAGAGGTCATGCTCAGAAAAGCGGTGCTCCATCCTCTCTTGTTCTTGTCTTCGGACCCCACCAGCACTTTCTGAAATTAGGTGTTTATGTTGTTCCTTGAGTTAAGTCATCAAACACTCTTTGCCTTCCAGAAACAGAGGTGCCTGGACTGTTGTTTTAGCAGTGCAGAGCTTGGAGAAAAGGGAAATCTTCACTTGGAGGGCTACAGACTTAGTTCTGCCTTCTTCTTATTGGAGAAAGCACATCCCAGTGGATTCAGGTTGTGGGACTCTCTCCAATGTTGTTAGTGAAGCTGTAGGACCTGACACCGATTGCAAAACTTGCTCAAGAAGCTGTGGAATTCCTTGGTTAATGTGCTCTGAGCTCCATAGAGCCACAGCTCCCCTGAGCCAGTGATGCCTTACATCCTTATTTCCACTTAGCATGGTCATGTCTAAGTTGCTCAGGCACGACCATTGGCCTAGAATGAAGGTATGATTGATACTGCAAATGACAGTCAGAGTCACAGAAGGATTTGACAATGAAATGCGGGATTACAAAACGCAAATACTGGGATTTTGGCGCATCCAGAGAACCGTATCTTCTGTGCCATTGGTATCATAGAATCATCAAGGTTGGAAATGACCTTCAAGATCAAGTCCAAACATCTATTTAACATTATCATAATGATTAAACCGTGTCCTGAAGTGCCACATCTACTTGGTTTTTGAATACCTCCAGGGAGGGTGACTCCACCACCTACCTGGGCAGCCTGTTCCAAGGCCTCACCACTCTTTCAGTAATGATATTTTTCCTATTATCCAACCTAAACCTCCCTTGGTGAAACTTAAGCCCATTTTCTCTTGTTATATCACTAGTTACGTGGGAGAAGAGATCAACACCCGTCTCACTTCAACCTCCTTTCAAGTAGTCCTAGAGAGCAATAAGTTCTCAGGACTGGGGGTCTTGTGGCACAGGAACCACTTCACTATTTGACATCCCACTGGACAGATTAAGAGCAAACCCTCATCTCAGAGCATTCACAGTCCTAAGGGCAAGAGGCAAAGATGTGCCCAAAGATGTAGAGTGACCCAGAAGCCTGGTTGTAAATCACAGAATCATAGAATGACTTGGATTCGAAGGGACCTCTAAAGGTCATCTACTCCATCTAAATGGGTTTAAGCAGTCAGGAACTGTAGTCACTGTTATCAGGCAATGCTCTTCACTTCTCTCCTGCTGCCCTTCCTCCTGTCATGTGTGTCTCCTTCTCCCATTGAGGCCTACAGCTGCACTGTCTAGACAACCTACCCTTCTGCAAGGTCCAAAGCGAGCAGATACAGCTGTGTCTCATATGCACTGCGTCTCACACGCCTTTCTGTTCAGCCTCATGCATTTGCATTTTCGTATGACAGTTCCTTCTTGCCTTTTGTCCTCGTTTTACTCTTTTGAACTCTTTCTGACCTCTTACGAGGCTTATCTCTGCCTTCTGTTACACTCTGGGACGTCTGTTTCTGCAACAGCTGACTCTCGATAAGACAGTGAAGGCTGGCACAGTATCTTGTAAGCACATGTGGAATTAACATTTTTTTGAATAAAATAAGGAGAATGCAGGTGTTTGCAATTTGCCTCTCTGGCTGCCTCTAAAGAAATCTTTGGCCTATTTAGAAGCACAGTGGAAGCACGGGGAAGTGCTGGCTCTCTTCAGTTCGTCAGAGCTGACATAATGAAAGTGATTTTAAAATCACTCCCAAGGGGCTTTGGTCCCCGAAAAGCTGGGATCAAAGCCGTTTGCAGAGTAATTCATTCGAGACTCAGATTAATGCTATTTACAAGATGGTTAATGATTAAAGGACAAGTTTAGCATTAAGCTCTCTGGTTCGTTAATGCCACATGACTTCAGATGGTTCCAAGAGCTTGGCCACCCTACAGTTTCAGTCTTATCTTTCATGTTGTAGCCTGTCTCTCTGTCTAGGAGAGAGCCAAAGCATGTGGCACACCATGGCTTGACTGACTGTAGCTGGTCATCCACCCTTCTAAAAGGATCAGTCACCGACAAGGAGCTTTGCAGTGGTTTTATTTAGCCCACAGGACATAGATATTTCTCACCTTGTGATTTTCTAAGTCAAGTCAACACCCATAAAATTGTGCTCTGTGCAAAAATAGAGGGAAGAAAAAAAAGCATTGAAGGCTGGACTCTCTTCCAGCTCCTCCAAGTCTTCAGGCCTCCAGGTGGTGGTGCATCATGCACTAATCTGCACTGACCCAGACTTAAATTTTGTTGAATTCTTCCCCTTGTTTGTTTGAATTACAGGATGTGTCTGCCACCCCACTGCAATGTCTGCTTCAAGGAGGTGTTTGAGTGAAGATGTTCCAGGCAAGGAACAAGGAGTCCCGAGGGAGGAATTAATGACAAGGATGGAAGTATGCAGTAGCTTCGTTCTTGAAGTAAAGGCTGTGTGGATAGGAAAGGGTAAGAAATAAGAGCAGATGTGTCGTCCTGCCACGACTGGAAGGAAAGGATGAGAAAAGTGAACTTGATGCAGAAGGTAAGTGGGAGCCAAAAGAGTTAGAAGAAAATGGACACTATCTTCTATGTTTAGTGTGGAGAAGTATGGGGGAACAGGCAGGAAGAACAGTGGGTGCTCACATTGGATTTCATCTAATGTCTAGGACTTCTGTGTCTGCTATAGAGCTATTTATATATTTTAGGGTATGATTCTGAGCTTTCATAGATACTTCCTCCAGAATGGGATGAATTGTGTCCTAAAAGAACCTATTTTCTCCAGTGGTTTCCAAAAGGGTGTAGACAACATCTCAGGTATATGTGGCTACACTTTATGGTGAGATTCAGCTCCAGAGTCAGAGACCTCTCTTTTCACAATTACAGTGTAGGAGTCCTCATGTAAGTCTGATGTCTGAGCTCTCAAATACTTACTGGAGATCTCAGACAGCTCTCTGCTACCTAGGCATACATCCCTGCTGCCACTTTAGACACTATGATATAAATTTTCTGGTCTTCAGCTGCTGCTATAGAAGAGTAGATGACATCTGTGGTCTTGTGTTGTATCTGTAAGTATTGGGCAAATGCCTTGGATACCCTTGGTTATTGCAAATATTTCTAGATCCAGTTGTTTCTTCAACTCTATCCTGCCCTAACCTAGCATGTTCAATAGGATCCCAAAAGCTAATTCCATGCATAAATATCCAGGGCATCTTGAGCTGTACCCGGTGTGGTATTCCCTCTTCTTCAGCTGTCCCTGACCTCCCACGGGTGCTGTGTCACATCTACAAGCCCCTTGCAGATATTTCAGGAACCTACGGGTGTCTCAAATGGCACTAGACACCTTTGTGCTATTGAAACAACTGACTGAACCGAGGTCCTGAATTTGATATCAACCAAGTCTACAAGGCAGAGAGGACTGTAAGTGGGATTTTTATGTCTGCTTGGAAGAGCTGATCAGAGGGATTTGGCTGTGTCAAGACTCAAGGCAGCAATGGAAAGTAGCTATTAGTGAAAGCAGAAATGAAAGGGAGGAGGGAAGTGTTTTGGCAGTAAAACCAGGAGGTCTCTACACTTGTCCTGTGGTTTCTTCCTCGTGAGACTTGTTTCCTGTTTCAAGCACTGGTACTGGTAGCACTAGGGACCACACATAAAGCCAGGTAGTTTGGGCACATATTTTGTGTTGCAGTACACATTCCCTTTCTGCTACACTAGGAAAAAGTCAAAGGAGGACACGGTGCAGAAACCACCATCAATGCACAGACACCTTTCCTACTTGTCAAAGAGTCATCCTTACTATTTCACAGTTCGGTAAAACTCTGGAAGGCTGCACTAAAGTGTAAGATATAGATGTGATACTTGGAAACAGACATTAGGCAATGGCTATAGTTTGAAGACTGTGAAATGGGGCCTGCTGGGCAGAAAAGTTGAAATCTCAGGCTTGGAGGACCCAGAAATGTGAAGCAGAGATGAACTCGGTAAGTTTATAGCTTGCAATGCATCCTGCCCTGGTTCTCCCATCTCTGACAACCGTTATGCAGAGTCAAAATGAAGCGAATAGTCTGGAGAAGAGAAGGCTCTGAGGAGACCTTATTATGGCCTTCCAGTATCTTAACGGGGCCTACAAGAAAGCTGGAGAGGGACTTTTTAAGATGTCAGGCAGTGGTAGGACTGGGGGGAATGGAGTAAAACTAGACCTGGGTAGCTTCAGATTAGACATTAGGAAGAAGGTCTTTACCCTGAGGGTGGTGAGACACTGGCACAGGTTGCCCAGGGAGGGGGTAGAAGCCCCATCCCTAGAAGCCTTTAAGGCCGGGCTGGATGGGGCGCTGAGCAACCTGCCCTAGTGGGAGGTGACCCTGCCCATGGCAGGGGGGTTGGAACTAGATGATCTTTGAGGTCTTTTCCAACCCTGACAATTCTATGATTCTATGAATATCATACCTCTTTGAGAACATGCACGTGAAAATGTCAGCATACCTTGTGGGACTTGTTGCTGGCAAAGCTTTCGGCTTTAATTTTACACCTACCCATTCCAGGTAAATTGCCCAAAAATGTTTAAGGATTGGAGGTTGCAATCATCTCACCTTTTCAGGACCTTGATTCATGTGCTCAAATTTGCCCCAGGTACAAAACCTCCATGTGGAGCTGGCAGATATAACCCCGCATCTACAAGACAACAAAGCTACCTTTGGGATTGGCAGTCAGAGGCCAAAGAGATCATGTCAACAGATACTGGATAACCATCTCTTCAAGGGTTTTCCGTACCATAAGGGGCTGGACCCACAGAGATAAAGAGGTGTGGGACCCCCATTCAAACTCAGTCACCCACAGGTCTTTAAGAAACTTTTATGTGACCCAGGGAGAAGTGGCTGCTTCAGCTGAAGCCAAGAGACTGTCAGAAAATTATTAGGAGAGTGCCCTGAAAGCCCCAGGAATGGCTAGCGGATTAGAGGCGCAGTGTGAAAAGGCAACCTCTGCTCTGAATTGCTGTGCATGGGGTCTGAACATCAACTTTGAAGGATGAGGATCCTGACCTCTCTCTCAAGCACCCCATGAATTTTTAAAAAAGTGAGCAAGCTACTGCTTCAATTTCATAAAATAAAGCTCCTTTAAAAAATATTTTTCCCCCTCCTAGCTAAATTGCTTTTCTTACTCATTTCAGTTCTCCCAGACTTTTCAAAGCAGCAACCGAGAGTCGGTTTTGTATTGACCTGTTTCCACTGACAGTACCTTGCTTCCAGTAAAATCACAGCACATTCCCTTTGTTTTCAGCCTCATGGACAATCACATTTATCTGTTCACTGCCCTTCAATAGCGGGCAGCTTCTAATGGATTTCTGCATGAGGACCATACCCCCTACCCACTAATTGAAATTCAGTGCACAGAGTCACAGCAGCACAGTGTGGTGGTGGAGAATATCAATGTGCAAAGCCAGGAGGGGGAACAGGCAGAGAGAAGTTTGAAATCTTCAGAGCCTTGCAGCAAATGCCACTGAGACTTCCTTGTTCATCAGAGCAGTGCAATGTGGTCATGTGCCCCAAAACTGCTTCAGGATCCCAAAATATTCATGAGAAGGACGTCTTCCCTCCAATAGGTTCAAGAGTAAGGCTGGGTTTGAGGGCTTAGATTAAATTAAATGTTTGGAAACTTCACTACTTTTCAACCTGTGGTTACAGGGAAAAGGGCAGCCTTCTGCCAGCAGCTGGACTCCTCTAGCTCTTGTGCTGGATCTGAGGATCAGAGGCTGGGATGCAGAATTTCACCTCATGGTTGGCTTGATGGTCGAGAGAACTGGGCTTTGTTCCCAGCTATGCCTTCTGGATGACCGCAGGCATCTCAGCTCACCTCTCTATCCCACGTTTTCCTCATCCATGAAAGAACTTGTTTTCCTTTGAAAAAGTCATTTGGGATGCTGCTGAAAAACAGTTACAAGAACAGATGAGCTCATTTATTTATATATTTTTTTAAGAGCAAGACTCAGCTGAACTGTTTTTAAGACTCAACAAGAATCCCTTGGATATTGCTTAGAGTTTAGGGACATGATTCATTTGCCTAACGAAGGTGCATGATACCATATGTAAGGTCCTCCCAGCCTCCAACTGCCACTCCAGAAGGGAATAGGTTTCCTGAAGGTCTTATGTTTTATCAATTTAGGCTGCTTAGGTGTTTTAGATACACCAGGGAATCTCAACAGGCTCTAGACACCTCCAAGTGGGCACTTTGGTAGAGCCCTAAGTCTCCATTGACTTTAACAGGAGGTTGGATGTCCACCTCACATGGAGACGCCTGCAGATAGAGAAGAATCTGTTGCTTAAACAGAGGTGTCTGATGTCCCTTGAGATGTTTCCATATGAGGCAGGCAGATATGACAGGTTTATGAGAGATCCATGCTTTTGGGGAGCAGCAACTGGAGACCTGCTGGGAAACAGTGGGGTTAAAAATATGACACAAGATGCTTGTTTAGTCACTTGAGTCCTGTCCTTGTATCTTTTTAGGTAATCAGGATCTCCCACACACCCTTCTACTCTGGTGCCCTAGAAAACAGATGCTTATTTTAAAAACATCTCTAAAAGCACAAACTGGCCTGTGGTTTATGGGGCTGTGTTTGGCACGGAGTTAAGCTCTTGATCTGCTATGGACATCCCTTAGGAGACCAGGCCAATCAAGTGACCGTAGTGGCTCTTGCCTTGAAAGCTTGATTTTAAGAGATGAATTCTCTTGGGTCAGGTAGTCCAGGCACCAGTTTCTTTAATCAAACCCTCCTTACACCAAGCTCCAGTTTAGGGGAAACTGGGTTTCCGCTCTTCTGAACTAGGAAGGCTGAGCTGAGGAGGATGTTCTTGTAGGTTTTGGGGCATGTTGCTTCATTTCACTGTACCTCAGAAGGGGATGGTAACACTTCTCTTTCCACCTTCTATCTACTAGGAGGTGAAACTCCTTGGTAAAACGAACCATCTCTGAGAGAAACAATTTGGGCTGCGCTTAGCATAGCTTTCTTCCATACCCTGAAGTCAATTCTGCTTGTACACCCAGGACAACCTTGCTTTTACTAAAAGGTATATTTTTAAACAGCTTTGTTTATTTTTGCCCTGGGAGAAGGGACCGTCTCTTGCAATATTTGCAGACAGACCCTTTCTAAAAGGAGATCTGATCTCAGGCACAATCTCCAACCAGGACTGTAATTCCAGTGGTGATAACAATAATAAACACAGCAATAACCATGCCCAAATATAGCACTTGGCACCGTTTTTCCTGTTCAAATATCAGTTCCTGTGACTGTCATTCTTTGCATGCTTCCAAATGCTGGCATTTGGAAATGGCAGCCGCTTCCAACAACGCCTTTTGTCCAGAAGAGATTATTTCCAGTAGACTGCACCGCAAACTGCGATGCTGCACTTCGTCCCTCCAAGGTAGAGATGGGGACAGCGTGTGACTCATGCCTTTCATGTGAGCCTGAAAAGAGAATGCCTCGCTGGTGCACGCTTCAGCTGTTCACACTAATTTCACCTTATACTTTCCCCTTTTGTGATAAAAGAAATCAGCTCTCATGATCTCCTCCTTTGTTTTTAGAAGCTCTCCAAAGATCTTCACTGAAAGAGTTGTTAAGCAGTGGAACAGGCTGCCCAGGGATGTGATGGAGTCCCCATTCCTGGAGGGATTTAAAATACATATAGGTGAGGTGCTGAGGGACATGGTTTAGTGGTGGGATTGGCAGCATTAGGTTAATGTTTGGATTCAATGATCTTGAAGGTCTTTTCCAACCAGAACTATTCTATGATTCTATCTTCTTTCCCCACTTTTCTTGCAATTCTTTCCCTGAACTTCTTCCTTGATCCATCTCTTCCACCCTACAGAGCAGGAGCCAGCCGTCAAAAAGCCTGGGCATTGGGAAAATGCATTTCTTGTGAAAGATGTGGCTTGCTCGGTTCTCAGAAGGTGTGGAGACTGCTGGATGTGGGGCTGTGGTACAGCTAGTCGAAACAAGAACTATGGGTCCAGAGGAATGCCATTGTTCTCTTCCCAAAAAAGTCAAAACCAGACCGAAATATTAGCATTTTCCAGAAGAGCTATCTCTCCCCTAGAACATGCCTCTGTGAAAACCTCATTTGGTACTTCTAGTCCAAAGGAAATATTTTCGAATTCCTGAATTTAATGAATTTTCAGGGTTTTGTTTTTTGTGGTTTTATTTGCGAGGGGTTGGTGGTGTTTTCCCATAACAATTAACTTTAATCTTTCAAAGCTGTCACCATCTGTGTTCTGGTCTAATTGTATCCTGCTCCTGTCTCCCCTCCTAGCCACTCACTTCTCTCACTGGATGAACATGGGCATGATGGAAATCAAGGTCTAGGTCATATCATGGAAAATGTTGTCCATACTAGGAAGTTGCCTCACAGCTGAAGAAAAAAAGCTCCAAGATGCTGGAAAGTACTTCTATGAAGTCCCTATGTAATGAAAATAGGCAGAGGTCAGCTTAACTCAAGCAAAACTCTTCCTTTCTGCAAACCAAAACAAAGCAAATGGATCCAAATGAATTTAAACAGAAATGAAGTTGTTTGTTTTCATTTCTCCCAAGGGAAAAGAGTAAAAGTCTGTGTGTGTGTGAGCATGCAAACTCATAGGCAAATTACAGAAACCTTCCGATATACAGAAACTGCATTTTCCATGAATAGAATGCACAGGAAAGGGTAGACAATCCTCAAGCAGATGGAGTGATGGGATTGCTCAGACATGCTTGATTTCATGAGCGTTCAAGAGAAATTAATTAATGAAAATTAGAGACAAACTTCACAAAAGCTTTGTTACCCATCAAGAAGAGCAAATTCTCAGTCACTTGCAATCTGGAAGGCAATAAGGAGAAATAAAACAGCATTATCAATGTCTTAGATGAACAGGAACATGGGGGGCTGAGGACTTCAGTGGAAAGAGAGAGAAGGCAACACTTCTCTCCCTAAATTTGTTCAGATAGAATTTATTGGAGAGATAAAGAAGTGTAGACAATGCTAGAAATGCTTTCACCATTTCTTCTCCTCTGTGCTACGGCTTTCTCATGCTGGCAGCATGGTGTCACACAAGTCATGGAGGTACATTTGGCACAAGTCTACCAGGCCCTCCTAAAAGGTGCAGCAAAAACTCTTCAGCCCTGTGGTCATCATTCACCAGTAGCATCAAACCTTGGTGCCCAAAATTTCTCACCTCCCAGATGTGCTCAGCAGCTGTTTGCTGGGAAGCATCCTGTGCGGATTTAGGCCTGGGCGTGCTGCTGTTGAGGGAATCCCACATCGCAGTCCGGATCCATAGACACAAGAGTCAAGGCAGATCTAAGGGAGCCCCTGTTTTGGCCAGACTTGAAGAAGTACCCAGAGGAAGCCGTGCCTGGAAAAGCCCTCCCACAGCCTGGAGTCACCCACTGTGGACTGAGTGGAGGTGACTCATGCCCTCCCAGGAGTCACAGCCAGAAATTCACCTTGCTGTTATGTCACTGTAATGCCTTGACCTTGCCATGAGGCAAAAGGAAAGATCAATACTTTTTTGGCCACACCCAATACACTTGTGACCATCAGGATTTATAGCCTCCCTTATCAGCCTGAGCATTTCCCAGTGCCTAAAACCAACGGCAGGTCATGGGCACAATGGTGTGATTGCAACCACCCTGTCTC